>JASXSY010002102.1:0-121796 GCA_034509805.1 Sipha maydis
ACCGAAGTTCGACGTCACGTCGGTTCCCGTCCCCATCGCCGCACGCCCGGGTGCGTTTTGTCATTCGATCTCGGTCAAACGAAGACTTTACGACGTCGCGCTGTGGAAGAGGAGTTGTCAGAGAATCGTTTAGGTTTTCTGAAGTACCTACATAACGTACACTTATCATGATACAAGTATATATAGTATACACCTATATACCTTGCATATATGTGAGCATATGAGTGCCTCTATTCGAGCTCTGGTACACGCACACTTGTGAGCCCAGAAGACGAGTAGTATAATAGATGTATGTATCTGCCCGCGCGCTTCACACTCTCTAGATCCATGAGCACTGGCTTCGAAGAGCATTTCCGTTGTATCTCTGGAACACGTGGCCGCTGTGTCCACAATGAATTAAAGTATTTCTATTCTGCGGTATAAAATAATAACCCACCATCATAATGGTATTTTTTCCCCCGAGTATTTACTTTTGTACAACATTTTAATGTTTACGACGTAATAATCATCCAGAACAATGAAAATGTCATGAAAAATTCCAATGCTATACGCGATCGATGGACTACGTCGGTTATTTTGTTGTAAAAGAAAGAATATTTTCGATATTTATGTAATATAAAAAAAAAAACTATCACAATCTACGTTATACAGTTATGTGTATTACGCAGTAGGTCGTGCCAATGTTTTTTTAGTTCGTTATGATAAAAAAAAAAAAAAAAAATGAAAAATTTTTAACAGTTTTTAAACCATTCTTATTTTAACACGATAATGATTAGTAATTAATTTCGATCAGTCGAAATTATAACCAAGAACCTATAACGCATTACTCGCATAACTCAACGTCATGTCATTGTTCATTTTACATACAAATAAAATTACTGATATGAAGGATTTTTGTATACAACTGAGGAAATTTACTATACCATAAGTTGTTGAACGTGCGAGACTGTTGACTTCGAATGAGGAATACTAGAAACACAAATGGTACAACTTATTACTGACTTTCGCTCAACAAAAAAAAAATTAAATTAAAATAAAATAAAATTCTATTTTCTACCCCTCAGTTAATAAACATAAGCATAAGCATGTGTATGTTAATAGAATAGAGTACTAAGTCTCCACTGTCGTAGAATCGTGTGATTCTACAGCCTCTAATAGAATACAAAATTATCTACATAAATATATAATTCGTGCGAGCATGTAAGTTTGAAGTGGTGACCGTAATAAAATAGTATAAATGTAATGTCTAAGACTATATTATATTATTGTAATAATTATACTGTATACAAATTCATCGCTCATAAAATATTCTGCTGTACCTATATAGTCTAGCTACATTTTAGTCGTTTTCAAATCGGAATCAAATCATGAAAACGAACACGCAATGTTATTACCGATGTAGGGAAATCCTTCGATTTTTAAAATGTTTATGCACTTATTCAGTCTTCAGAACATATATACTCGTATGTATATATGCGCGTCATCGTCAAAAACTTAAAATTATTTTTTATTTGTTTATTACATGAACATAAATTATTTTAAATATTCTTTGAGAGACATCAATTTATTTGGAATTCACCGACGTTGAAACGTATGTTGACCAGGAACATTTCGGGTGTTATGGAAAAATAATTTTCGAACTTTTTTGACCGCTTTAAACCCTAATGCATAGCAAATATTCTAACAGAAAATGTTTTTTTTCGTAGTATTGCATACCTAGTCGAAGAAAGAAAACTGTACCGATACGCTTCTTTATTATTATTCAATTAATACAATATTGTGTGTATCAGACAATTTTCTCGACGACAAATAAAAACTTGTTGACTCGAGGAACAAAACATGGAGAAAGAAGATACAATAAAAATATTAAAATGAATATATGTTTCAAATGCAATATAACAAAAACCAATAAACTACTGTTAGCTTACAACGAACGTACATACATGTTATTGCCGTATACCAATATCGTATAGACAACAGAAAATTACATTATAAGCTTATTTACTGATTATCTAAATAAAAATCTACCCAGGCTTTTGTGAAATTGATTGCTTTCAAAAAAAATAAAAATAAATATAAAAATATTAATAACAACAGAACAAAGCTTATTGTTTCGTATATACTACAGTAAAACATTTCTGTCGACAGAGCGGTCAGACGGAAACGCAAAATGCGGCAGACAGCGAGGACAGTTTCACCAAACAACAGTTTGATATTATTCAACAGATAATGCATCACACTCAACAACAAATAGCGACGTCGACTGCCTCGAAAAATGTAAACACAAAGAATTCATCGAACACGAAGAATTGGAACGGACAACAGGTAAGAAAATTAAAAATTAAAAATCTACTTGATAGTATAACTACCTGTATTTTATAAATAGATTAGAAATTTCGAAAAAAAAAAACAAAATATAATTGATTGTGATCAGTGGGAATTCAATTGTTTAATGTTCAACATCTAGGAAATAATTTGTTCAATATCCAGTAAAAAACACATTACTTTCTATAATTCTAAAGTATTACTGCTAACCGTTCAACAAATTCATCCCACGTTAGGTTAGGTTATACCACATTCGATAAATATTAAATAACTTGTTTTAGTCAAATAAAATCAAATCATTAAAAAACTGTGATTAACCAAATAAATAAAGCATTGAGCATAATAAAGTATAAAAATAATAAATAAAAAACTCCCATAGGATTTAGCGTTGCTTTTGACGTATACATATACAAATATTTTACACAAACTACGCCGTCCCATTTATACAAACGTGATACTAAATTTTTTTTTAACAAATATAGTGATAAATATTGAAATGATAATATCATATATAACTTTTCGATGGATGAAAAATATATTCTTGACCCATGAAATGAGTTCCGATTTGAATCATCTGCATAAATGAACCGAACTATACACGTGGCAACGAAAAAAAAATACCACTCAATACATGTTAATAACAATTTTTCGAGCGCGTATTTTTTGTTATACATGTAGCCATCATCTGATAAAAAAATGTTGACCTTATACTGTGATGTCTTCATCATTGTCGGTATTTTTTTTTTCTCATACCTTATACGTGCGCTCCATTCGATCATCGGTCGGTGACAAAAAGAAAATAATATCATTGTTCTACGGGTATACCCGTGTCTTGAACTCTATTTTCGTAGAAAAAATCACTCGGAACCCCTTTACATTTCTGCGCTTTTTAAAAAGTACGTCTGCAACAAGAAAGCAAATGGGGTGATTTCAGTTTTGCTTTATTTTGTCACGCGGAAAATGACATAAAATCCGAAATAGTCGTCATGTGCATGTTCACAATATACGCGTTTGTGTGTGCAATGTGAAAAAAGTATTTACGATCGATCGTCTTGAAAGAAAACAATTTCCCCGATCTAATAGTGACAAACACATAAGGACTGAATTTACATAACAATTGCACTTTTTTCTTTTTTCTTTTTTTTTCACGGTTACGATATGTACTGGCGTTGTTGGCACGGTCACCCCTCTCCGCCGTGTCCACCGATGTGATGGTGCGCGACGATACTGTGCTCGAAATATGCAGCGTTTGACGGGAAAAACCAACTACACCCGTACAATTTCTTTTACGGATTAAACTTCACGCGAGTAAAGATCATGCTGGTAGGACTTGCCGTGATGGCGAAAATCGGAAGTCAGACGTGTAGTGCGCACAATAAAAATTTTGATAATTTTGTATGACGACGGATCGAACGACAGCGCGATGGAAACAGTTTCAATCAGGATTTCGTCGATAAACACACCCGATTCACGTTAGGTTTTGTAAACCGTCATACGACAACGATTAAGTAATATAATACGTACGCGTTATTCGGAACACATTTTTATTAATGTCGCGTCCATTATTGACCCGTTGAAATATTCGACACTTGGTGGCGTCTCGAAAACGATTTGTTCATATTCGAGGTAATTAAGGTGCAATGGGGATCGTTACTGCAGCAGCGTTTCCAATAGATCTTTATTGTTCATCCCCGTCTTCGGTAGATTAATAGATACAATTCGGAATACTAGTTTTTGTTATTGCCCTCCCCCTCACCCTATTGTTTTCGGCGTGAAGTTTTTGAAAACACCGAGCGCATACATTACACAGTTATGTATGGTCGCAATAAAATATAAGTTACGATTCAACTTGGCGCCATAAATTTTCCAAAACTTACTTTCGGTACCTCGAATTAATGTTATATGATTATCTGGAGCACTCCACTGCTTAATGTAGTTTATGTTTTATACATCCGAACGTGCTAAAAGACGCGTTTTCTTCCAATTAACGTCGCGGGGTCGCCGTACAAAGCGCCTTGTCGCCGTCGTTACTATTTCTTTTCGGGTTTTATAACCACCGCGCAATATACGTGTCCACGAGTAATATGACCTGAGCTCTATGCGATTCCTCCCCGCTATCGCAGAGTGATTTTTACCCATTCAGCATGTTGTTTTCTACCGTTTAGCAACTTGCGTGCGCGCGCGATTTACACATTTGTTTATTTTTTCCCAAAAACGGTGCCATACGGTCGACCGGACGTGATAGATCGTGTCCCACACCTACACGCTGCAGCTGTGGACCCACCGACGGCCGACCGGCGTGCAGATTTCGCCATAAAGGGACCTTGGTAGAAGAAACCGTCCGTAGCGTTTTTATTTATTAAGCATCATGGTTTTTTATTATTATTTATTTTTTTTTTTCACGAAATCCTTCTGTTGAAGCGGTATATAAGTGCCTCGCCTCGGCAAGGGTAAGCGAGGAGGGAAAAAACCTCCGAAAAGCTCACGTCATCGTTTGCGTATTATATTTATACATTTTTTCCGAGGGGAGGTGTTTTTCTTTTTTCGCTTTTTTTTTTCTCACGCGCGCGCCTCTGGTCGTTAAGGGAAACGAAATTTATGTGGGACCCTTTTCGAGCTTTCCCGCGTGCTAATGTCTCCGCAGCACAGCGTACACCGGCGGCGGCAACGACGTACACGCTCGAAACGATACCTGAACATGAAACGCGCTACAATATTTCCCGTGTAACGTTAATTTATCATCCGGCCAACGTGGTGTGGAATTGCTGAAAACGAATTTTCCCGCTTTTTTTCTATTTCTCCCCTCCCGTCCTATTCTTCTACGGAACAACGTTTTCATCGCTGACACACGCACACACTCGCGCACGTGCGCGCATACTGTTCAGCGCACGGCAACGTTGTGTTACGACGCACGAACTCGCGTCTCACCGAAAGAACGGAACCGCGACGCGCATAATAATAACAATAATAATAGTTTTAAAAAATAATGTAACGCGCGCGCACAATGGTACTCGTAATACACCGTTAATAGGTGACGATCCATCAACCTCCCCGGGCGCATGTCGCGTACGCAGTGTGTGCCGCAGTCGTCCGCCGCCCCGGAGCGCATCTTCCGACGGAGACGTGCATTATTTATGTACGGTCGCGGGCCCGTCGGCTACGAGAGTTTTATTTCGCTCGGGTTTCGCGTTATTTTATTTATTTATTTTCCGCTTTCCCTGCACCATCCGGAAATGTGCGTTGGCGGTCGTGCCGATAGAACCCGCACTAATATCGTCCGTTCGACGGTATTATTGCAATACAACAATAATAATATTATTATAATCATATGTGCGACGTATCATTCGGGTCACGTATGGCGTTCAGAAAACGTACCGGACATTTCACAAACGTATATCGAGAATCGACCTCCGTTTATAATAATAATAATAATAACAATAATATGTGCGTTGGAAACCAAAACGCGTGACCGTGGTTCGTTCCTCGAAATACGACGGATATTGTCTGAATAAAATCGCACAAACGCTTACAATAATAATATCGTCTGTTTATTGTCGTCGTCGTCGTCCTTGTTGCTGTTGTTCTGTAGATCTGCTTTGTGTATACGGGGTCGTACGACGTTAAAGGCAGTAGTATACCTCCGAAGTCTTGCGCTCGAAATGGCCGTTCCCCGCCGCCGTCTCCGTCCCCGCGTACGTTGGGTTTGATCGCCTACACGCCTGGCAGCCATCTCGACGACAAAGGCTCAAACGTTGGTAATGGAGTGTAATAAATTATAGTAGGTAAATATAAAAAAAATAAATAAATTAAGTCCACTGAAAGTATAGGTACACGTTTCAGAAAAAAAATAAATAATAATAATAAACTAGGTCGTTGAACAATTTTTGTGAAAACACTTTTGTGTTCAATGTACAAATATTTATATAATTATATATATATATATATATTTTCGTTCTGAAAAATAATAGTATACAACCCCGAGATATAATTTCAAAACATTTTTCCACTTCCACCCGCTATCACCATCTCTCTCTTATTCTTACTCTCTCGTTTTCGCCTTCCCTTCCTCTCGCGCACGCTCGAATTCAAGGCAATCGGAAGTTATCCCTTTATTTGACGTACGGCAAACTTCCGGTGTACTGGTTTCGATTCCACGTTATTTCAGCAATATAAGCTACTTATATACATGTATATATTGTACATGAGTTTTTATTTAACGATTTTAATTCAGTAATCTTTCACGGAACGCACTTTTATACATACCCAGCCGTATATTTGTGTGTTGAGTTTGTCTGTCAACAAAAATTTAACATCGTAAAATTATAATACGTATTACGCTGTATGAACCGTGTAGTTATTTTAGCACATCACGTATTGGATACGTAGGTATGTCATAATTTCTAACACGTGTACCTCGTGTACGTACAATTAATTTCATAAGTTATTATTAACGATACATATTTTAAAATTTTATACTGTTCGTATTTCATATTCGTATGGAACTGTTCAAATCACAGTTAATAATATTTAAATGAACTTTATCGTACGTTGAAAGTTGTAAAAATGATATATTTACGTCTTTTAATATTTTTTATGTTTAACCAAATCAATTAAAATATCCAACCATGTCCATGTTCCGTCAACAAAGTAACAACATTTTTTTGTTGGTCTTCAAGATAACATGTACAAATACTCGTATTTGTTAACCATTAATGTTTACTTAATTATAATCACGAAAAAATGATTGTCGTTCATATTTTTCATCTCAAAAAGTTACACGACCGCGTGCTGTCATCGCTCCATCTTGTACTCGTTAATTCGGTAATAAAATAATAATATTTCTTTGAAGAAGAATTCCAAAGTTGTAAAAAAAAAAGGAAAAAAGCTCTTGTTTTAATGAACCGTCATGCAGTACTGAATTCGGCGAAGTTTGTGTTTCTAAGTACAGACATGCCGTATCCCGCACGGAATATTTTACGAATCGTTGAATTTGGGTAGAAAACTGTTGTTTTGCCGATGAGCAAACATAATAATGTTGCGATGGTGGTGACGACCTCTTATGTGAGAACCGACCGTTAGAAAAGCAACCCTATAATATATTATTATAACGAGAGCGGTGCGCTCGCCAAACAGATAAAGAGAAAGAGAGAGAGAGAGAGAGAGTAAATTTACGAACATTAATAACGACAATAATTATTATCAAAATATGCGTGTCGTCATCCAGTGGAAATAAATTGACACCGAACACTGACGTGTGTCACATTAGATGTCACATTAGATCGGGTGACGGCAGCGGGCGAACGGAAAAAGTGCACGGGGCAAAGAGATGAAGGGGACATTATTTCTCAGGTGCGTTTGACGAATATGCACGACAGCGTCATTCTTCAACCAACCCTATAAATGGCACTCTTATTGCCTACAGACGCACACAAAGCCTCCCCTATGCGACCCCTTAGGGATGCCGAGGAAATATACTACCTTCTCACCACCCGTTCAACTCATTGGGGCTCACCCGATGTGCGTGGTTGGTTTTCATACACACACACACACACGCAAAATGTATACAAATGTACGTGTATAAATGTGTGTGAATACACAATAATATCGTGTGGAAAAAGCTCCGTTGTTGTCGTAAAGATTTCTTCTCCTACGTGCCCGCCATGGCACACCTCCCCCTTCACCTTCACCTACCCATACTGAACTGGCCCGCGAGATCACTCATTTCGGTTAGGCGCTAAGCCTTTGCTGTGACCCGGTATTTTTCAACTGTATTAATAACCCGTGCAGGAGTTCTGTCGATTGTGGTGCATACATTTTCGTTTTTAGACATATTTTCCTTCTCTACCGTTTTGTGTTATTACGTTTTCTTAATGCTCTAAAGTACGGCGTCGAACCATTGAACCACTTTCATTATTATCATTGTTGTGTCGCTCCAGTTGTTATTATTATTATTATCATCGTTATTCTTGTATTATTACGAATAATGAATTTGCCGATTGGAAAATCACTAGCGGCATTCTATACGCAGTATAAATCCGTGGCAGACCGTAAGTTTTTATTTTCTTCGCACGTGCGTGAAATTCCCCAAGATATACACAAAAATCACTAAGAAAACACAGTTTTAAATTTTAATACTTATTTTATTTCGTTCAATTTTATGTAAGCGAATGTGATGTGTACGTAAGATAAAAATAATGTCACAAGTCCGACATAATAGTATTATCTGGCTGATGGTGTAAGTCAACAATATAACACTCGATGTGTCGAAAATTATTACTTCGTTTTGAAAAATATTTTATCCGACAATAAAACTAAGTAGGTTCACCATTTAAATTCAATACTACAATATAAATAATATTTCTTTTCGCATGAATATCATTTAATGTAATAATCGTGTTTTTCGACATTCAGTGATGAAACACGGAATGCTTAAATGTCACTAAATGTGAATTTTGATATTTTTATTCGTCAAAATTCAATTTATTTAATGAAGCATTCATTGAACATTATACAGGCAACAGAATTATTCGATTGTTTTATTTCTTAAAAAAAAATTGAAATGCGGACATATCTTTGTCTTCGGGAAATCGTGATATTTCATTGGATACCTAAACATTGAAATATTGAATATTACATTAACCATCGTATAATATAACTTCGATGACTACCACAAGAATATTTTTAATGTATTTAGAACCCAACAATTATTGAATAAATTATTTTCTCAATAGTATCTGTTCAAGTTCTCACGAGAACAATATTTAGAAGTAGGCACTAATTATTATTCTAATCGTTTCAATGTCTACATATAATTTCATTTGTTTCAGTGATCCGATAATTAAATTCACAAAATTAAATAAATTATTTCTGTTAAAAAATCATTATGCTGATTTAGCTGACTTAAGATTTAAGAATACCATAACTGAACTGTAAATAATTAAATTTCTTATTAGATAATTTTATCGGTTTTCATTAATTTTATTTACCGATTTAACAATTGCTTAGTTAAATTTAGATTCCACATAAATTTGTGTTTTGAGGCTAATCTGCATTACCAAACCGATTCATATAAAAAATTTTTCTCCAATACCTTAATTACTAATCAATAAAATATTTTAGTATTAATCACATTATAGTAATCATTCTTTGTCTTACAGCGTTGTTTTAAAATTAAAAATGTCCTGTTTAATAATTATTAAGGTCTTAAAATACAGATTGGATTATAATTTTCTTTTGCAGATGATTAATTAATAATTCTATATATATATATATTTACCAAATTTTATTATATTTACCATATTTTAGAATAGTTTCACGAACAAAAGTATAAATCATATAATAAAAAACAAAAAGTCCGAAGAATAAATATTAATTTAAAAAGTTCCTCCTATTAATGTAATGTTCTTATCAATGAAACTCTACCAATATCCAATAAATGTTTTAAAATGATTTGAGACAGATGTAAAATTTCCAGCTAAAATATTAATTAAATCGTATAGAGATAGAATTTGTAACATTTTACTTTTATGTTATATAATATATTTATAATCTAAATACCAAATCGAAATTTTCATTAACAAACAAAATAGATGAAAGCTACAAAATTAAAAACTCATGTTTAGTGAATTCAAATAAAAGATCAAAAATATTTAAAACAAATTTGCGTATTGTAAATAATTAATAAAGAGTAAAAAACAAATAAATGAAATGTCTAGTTAAGTTTTTACGAAGTCGTTCCTTTTTCATTATTTTTTTATAAACAATCTCGTAAATGCGCGATATTTACATTTAAATTTCGAATTAAGAATGTAAAAATATGACAAAGTAAACATTTGCACACTGACACACACGTGAACGCGCTCGCGCATACAATCTATGATTTATTATTGAAAAAAAAGTAATGTGCTCCATTGTGCAACCGTATAATGTTCCTGAGAGTGTATGTATGTGTGTGTGTGTGTGTGTCTGTGTTATTTTTTCTTTTTCTCCTTTGGACGGCTAAACACAGATAACAACACTCAGTGCGCGCCCTTCTTTGAGCGTGGCAAATTTCAAACAAGTTAAAGAGAAAGATAATTTCTACGATTTATGACCTTCGACGGACAATCGTCTCGCAAAATACAACGGCTGTTAACATGTTGGATGACATGCGAGAAGCATATAAACATTAAACTATTGAGAAATTCAAACGAAAAAATGGCCTTCCAAATGCATCAACACGACAACAGTAACTATCGGACAAAAAAAAATTAAAAAAAATTTTAGATCGAAGCAATCATTCTGGTCGAAATCTAGTAGCCGTGAGGGAGGGACAAAAAAAGCGTAAATCCACTAGCTTTTTACGTATAACCAATATGTTTCAAGCGCAGTTCAGAACCCAACGCGACCGTAATAGTATCATCGAACTGAGGATACCGCTAACGGCACGGGAAACCGTGGTAGCTTTCACGCGAACCCTTCCCGCTATTAAATATCCGATCGTACATCGACACGCTTCAGACCACCAGCTTTAGATGACGACGGCACACCGTGTTTACTTTGGCCTCGGCTCAGTCAACTTCATTATGTTTGTCCCGGTCCCGGGGTGTCTGGCGTGCGGTTTTATAGAAGTCGCGTTCGCGTGCCCACACAAGCTCACCCGGGAACGCCGAGCCGTCGTACCTTTATGTGTATATGTGTGTACAGAACTGTATGTATTTGACAGCAGCCGTCTCGTCTGGATTTATTTCCGTCCGAATACAATAGGGCTTTTGTGCCGATCCCCGACCCGTCCTTCGCCTTCCCTTCCAATCCAATCCACGCGCGATGCTTACGCTAGACACCCTCTTAAACGTCACGTCTCATCCCGTCTCATCATATATCGCCTTCGACACAGGCGCCCGGTTTACACGTACACACCTAAGTCCAACATGTGTATAAGTGTGAGTATGTGAAGCTGCGGCTATGTGTGTGTGTGTGTGTGTGTGTGTGTGTGTGTGTGTGTGTGTGTGTGTGTGTGTGTATGTGTGTGTAACGTGAAACGAAAACGTCTTCGACAAACATAATAACGAACGAGTGCACACCGTGGTGTGGTGATATGTTTAAAAGCTGCTGCGAAGAGTGTTACGTCTTGTTCGTTTTATCTCGATTCGGAGAAATATTACATTATTCTCATCTTCGCGACGGAACGACGAGCCGATGCAACGTTTATAATATGCGCGTACATTATAATATATCGTATGCATGCGTGCATGTGTGTGTGTGTGTGTGTGTGTGTGTGTGTGTGTGTGTGTGTGTGTGTGCGCGCACTTATGTATATATTATAGGTATTACTGACGCGTATTTATATGGGAGTGACTGAGAAAGCTGCAGTCTCCGTTTTCTCGAAAATTAAATGACAAAAAGAAAAAAGTTTTATGTTCCACGTTATTATTCACCTACCCGTCGGGTTAATTCATCGTTAGCTGTATGCTTGTTACCGAATTAACTTATGCATAAATAATAATTATTTATTGAAAAATGGTGTTCGAGTTTTATGTTTTGTATCCAGTATCCCCGCTTCGATATAAAACTCGAAACACGGTTCTGTTAAAGGGACAAACAATGTATGTTATGTAGAGCCGTTTTATATCCGCACGGTGATGAGGAAAAATCGGAAATATTAACCGTTACATTCTTTTATGAGAATAATTATAAAGTATCTTTTACGTCAGAAAATATACAATACACATCGACGATCGTGACGTGTCATCAGAGGTCTTTCTCTTTATCTCATTATTTGTCTCTCGTGATCAAATTGTAAAATTATATTATCTTCGGCTCTTACGCAGGTCTGAACTTATTATTTAGTGCCGATTTTATGCGAACGAATAAATCAATTATTACGTACGATATTGTTTTCCTTTTATTTCTTTTCATTACATAGTTTTATTCCTTATTATTGTGACCCGTTTGAGAATGTTATTATATTTGCGTTAGACGTCAACTCGCAAAAGTGAACCTCCAAAAACAATTAAGTATCAAATATACGAAAACGATCATAAATTTAATGAAAATGAGATTGTGTTCGCGTATGACTACAGTGTTTACGCGTCAGTGATATTTACGACTAATCATGAGGTCACATTATTTTTAAACTAGTTTCCTCAAGAGTGATATTAATATACAAGGCACAAAAATAATATATACTCACCATGCACGAGTTCGTTCAAATACTAACACATATATGAGTGATAATGTACTAAAAAAATATTCAGTTATTCATTTGTTAATGGAAATAGTCTTGTTTACAAACTCACTTAGTTTAATCAACAACGCGTAGGTAGTCGAAATGTAATTTGTTAATTTAGTAGTCTAGTAGTATAAATATATCAATGGCGAGGAGTAAATAGAGAAGACGTTATATAGTATTGTTAAAAGAGAACGAAACTCATTAAACTGTAATACCTACCAGAGTTATGAATAAACACATTTTTTTTTTAATTTTGCTCTTTGTATTTCATTTTAAAGTAAGCGCCATTTAACAAAGGGTAATTAATGAAAATCCATTGTCAAACAAATAGTATATATAACATTTTTTTACGTCGTTTTAAATTTACATACTTGAGCACTTCTGCGTAGGACAGAATCACTTATATATGTGAATAACGATATATTTATCGTTGCAAACACTTCTCTGGTATACACATTATACACTAATACATAGGTGCTCAAAAAGATTAATTTAATAAATAAATGAATTAAAAATGAACAGACTAGAGTTTGTAAAAAAAACAATTGAAATAAAATTTTATTATTCTGGATTTCTTTAAAAGTTATACCATTTTTTTCACATGATGGCATATTTATATGAACTATATAGTGTGCCAATAAAATTAATATTAACTTAAAATAGTTATATATTTTAATACGGTTTATAAGAATAAATTTCTTTTAGAGATTTTACGTATCTAATCGTTATTGAAATATAATATTGTACTCAATTCTTTGCATATAAATAGTATGACATCATATTGTCCTTATTCGTATATTTCTCTGATGAGTTATGATAACAAAAA
Organism: Sipha maydis; assembly: GCA_034509805.1. Taxonomy (NCBI): domain Eukaryota; kingdom Metazoa; phylum Arthropoda; class Insecta; order Hemiptera; family Aphididae; genus Sipha; species Sipha maydis. Next base: position 13,362 of record JASXSY010002102.1, read on the forward strand.
AGATTTGTGTTCCCCTTTGTTCGCAATACACTAGAAAGTAACTCCCTTAGTTATGGAAGTAGAGTTTCAATTAAAACCACAAAATAGCTATTTGACTACGTCAACTGTATATACAACTATATAATACCATTAGCTTTGTTGTAATGGAAATTACAAAAAAACTGTACATAATTCAGCTTTGAAGTAAATCTAAGTTAATCCGCTTATCAAGTTAAATTAATAACATTATTAATCATAACCAATGTAACGAATACGATTTTAGACGAGATCATCTCAACTCCGCGGCTAAACTCGAACAATGCATGTTACAGTATTAACGGTGTGTATTTCAGCTTATCCATGAAATAATTGTTTTAAGGTGACAGTTTTAAATATACAATATTCAAGTATACTATTAAATCACAGGTTTATCAAACTTGTTATGATTTTTAATGCACTTAAACGTTGTTAGTTGACGGACAGTTTATTGATATTAAATACTGAATATATTTATTGAGCTATAACTGCATAATAGAAACTAATTAAGTTGTAACAAAGATACGGGTATATTGAAAGAAACACATCCATTGTAAATTATATTATTTTATAATATGACATAATCGAAACGTACGAAATGATTCAATCCTGTATATTAGGAAAATATAAAAATACAAACCAAATATTTTAAATTATCCGTTAACCAACTGTAGAATACGCGATTAGAATATATTATTTTATCGTATAACGTAATTGTAGCTCCAAATTAGATATCCGTTGAACCACAAAACACCCCCTACATTGACGTGTTTGTGTCATACTGTGGGGACGAAAACAATTGCAACGAACACGAGAGGGAAAAAAATGCAAATCAGTGTTGGTCGGCCGGAAAACCTTATAGGACGTCCGGGACAACTACAAACCGTGATGTTAACGGCCGGTGTTCAATTCTTGGACCATTACGATAAACGTATAGTCTTATCCTCCGACCCCAATTTTTTTCACCGTGTGTATTCGACTGCGTACTTAGTTTTGTCGGGTGCATCATTTGCGGGGGCGAAAACCGGAAACATCCGGTGTCCGGCCAACGTCCTCACAATGGGGGAGAATCTTCGCACACCCGGTTTTCCCCGAAGGGATGAACGCGTAGGAGTAGTTCCGGTTATGTACGTATTGTGTTGGTATTTTTTTTCTTTCTTCAACGTCCTGGGAAAAATATGGGCCACACGATGATTACAATAATATTACGAAATGGGTGCGCACAATACATTTCGCGTAACAATGTGTAAAATCACAGCCGAGAGATACAAGTCGTGTGGGTGGATAATATTATATATGTATTGCCGTTGAGAAGATTCTACAATTAGCATACGTTCTCGGTCGTGTACAATAATAAAAATAAAAAAAACCACATCAGGTAAACAGTATGCAAACGTCCTGGAATATGAGAATGGGACGTTTGTATTCCCATACTAACGGAACGGTATAATAATATGTTAATCTAAAGACGGGAGCGTTCGTATACCCCACGCATATCACCGTTTTTACTGACCCTTAACCGATCAGAAAAGTTTATGACTGTGAAATTTGTTGTGGCTCATTGACGTTTAACGACTAACGACGTTTTCCTTTTCTTTTTTTTCCGTTACTCCCATAAAAATATTCATGTTCCTCTGGAATTTAGCTTTAACGATTTTATCAATTTCCTCTATCTGCTTAAACCGACCGTTTCGGATTTATGTTATATCTTTACTCTCTCTCTTTCTCTCTCTCTCTCTCTCTCTCTCTCCCTATCACTCTCTTCGATGTTTCAACTGAGAAAACTATAGACTTTTTACCGTTCTGTACGCGGGATCCACGTGACTCCGAAAAAAATAACTGCCATTGACCACCATTTCGCCGAAACCGATATATACGGTGCTTACAGCCAATAAGAATAACGACTTTTTATAACCTAGACATTTACTCAGCTGCGGTAGCTTATCTCCTACAACGATTTTCTACCAAAACGCTGTCCACCTAATGCGTTCCAATGACCGCCGAGCGTAGTAGGCTTTTTTTTGCATTAAACCGTTCGCCTTATCTCATATTTCGGTTAAGGACAGCCCGGTAAAATCTCTCACCCCCAATTCTATCACCCCTGCATAACGGTACCAACTACTCCTTGCGATATCTCTTTCGCCGTACGCTCTACACGCGTCTATATATTATACATTTAACTTTCTTTATCTCACCCGTGTAGTATCGCCCCTTACACTTATTGTCGTTGATCCAAACTTGTTTTCAATTAGTCCGCCGTATAAATAATAATAATAATAAACCAAAAATTTATTAAATCACCATACTTTAAACGCATCACGCTTACGACATTCACAGCGCATTTTTTTTGCAATACATTTAATCATACATACATACATACGTACATACATACATACATACATACATACATACATACATATGTATATATAAATACAACAGTCATATGTGGCACTTTAAACCGCAGATAAAACTACATATGAAGTTATTTGCAATATTGAAATATTTGTATTATAGTTTCCAACATCTCCCGAAGTTTTTAAGTTATTGAATTAACGTCTATAGTCTGTACATTGTCGTAATTGAATTGTAAAAGTCCAAATATATTAATGAAAAGTAACCGTGCTAACAATATGTATGTGCTTTAAATCTGATAATCAAAATAATCAAATCGAGTTTGTATTCGATTAGCGAAGTATTCACGAGTCAAAACGAGTCATGGAAATAATAACAATAATAATAATAATAATATGATTCTCTGATTGAATTTAAAACATTAAGCACTGTTGAACTTTTGCTGATAATTTGTTGGGCGTTTTCAGTCGGCCTAGCTGGAAATTGATGGTAGCTTATAATCATCTTTTAATGGTATACATTTCGAGTGGAAAAATTTAATTTTTAAAACCGAACGGATTTAACCGATCACCAGTTTCCGGCTACCTCAAAGGCGACCGATATATAGCACAGACGATCCCTGAAATCAACGGTATCGTTGGTAACCCACAATTGGGCGCGATTCTTGTGAGGACAACGGAGTCGGCAATAGATGGCAGTTTGAACAATGCATGTAATACCCGCGCGCGTACTATCGCATGTCCTAGTTGTTTCTAATCAGCCAAAGACCCAAAACTGTCCACGCGATAATCGGTCGTAAATTAGTCTGGTCGTGACTATCAGCCCGTGGCTGAACTTTAGCCCTTCGTGGAAGATTCGTGACCTTCTGCACGTGTCATTTGTATAATTGAACGACAATAACGCGTCTCTGGTCAAAGCGCATACACATCGACGTTGCTGCTGGAATCATCCTCACCGTCTACCAGCGCACAGTGCCTACCCATTAATCGATGCGGTGCCTATTACCCTTATTTATTTGCATTCGTATGTGGAATTTAAATTGCGTCCGGTGTATAATCATTAGGACTGATGAAAATACATGCGTATAATTAATCGTGTGTATGTGTGTTTTTTCTGTTCTGTTTTGAAGTTCCGTCTTGCGAAAACCCTGAATCGACTTAACATAAAAGCTCACTCGAAATGTTTGATTTACTAGGCGAACATTTTCCAATACAATTCGCTCATATCGTATAGGTATACAAGTGCCCTTTTGTCGTTGTGGATCGTTATGATGGTTTTGTCGTGGTGTTATATGCTTAGATGAACAATCATAACACTTGATTGAAACCGAGAATTTCGAATTATTAAATGATTATAATAAATCCATGAATAAACGACAAATTCTAGGTTAATTTTAATAAATATTACAACTGAAAGATTTAAAAAAAAGGGCAAAAATATTATCCGTCTTAGAGCAAATTTCCGCTTCAGCTAAAACCCGCTTTAAACATGCTACAATGTAGCATTGCTACATCGAAAAAACGAAAAATCAATTCCTTTGAGATTTTAACTACATCAATAGTAACTTAATTTGTTTTATATAGGGAAAAATAATTAATTCTGGGTAATATTTTACCTCTGCCACGATCACTAATCCTTTAATAATTACTTTTGTATAATTACGTGTGCATGTACATGTACACACACACACAGACACACACACACACACACACACACACACACATATATATATATATATATATATTCATTATGAATTAAAATTTTCATATTGATGGATAAAATAAATTAAACATCAATGCTGTATTTTATAATTTTGAACAATTTATAATTGAATAATTAACACAAGGATAATTGATAGATTAAATTTACGATTTATCTATTACGTAAAAAAATTGAGAGTGACATTTTTAAATTACATATAGATACATTGTACATAAATATAAATATATTGTAGAATTATTTTAATTTATCCGTTTCAGTCCACGTACTTATACATGGATATGAAAATTCAAACTTTAATAGTTTTATAGTTTTCCGTCTATGTTATTTAATTTTTTTGACAAGTCGTCATTAAGGAATTCAATATTTTACATATTTTCAACAGCAACGCCAAATTGATTGCAATTCACTTAAATCCTAAATGTAAACCTGTAATTAGAATAAGTTTTATTACACTAAAAACGGTTAGTATATAATGATTTTTATAATTTCGCAACCTGTAAAATACAAATAAAATAATGTATAATATTATAATGATTGTTATGTTCGGCAAACAAATACAAATGTATTGTACTTTTATAAGTAAGTCCGTTACTGTCCTCATGAATAAATCTCTCCGAATCGATTACATTGCGTTCGAAAAGGACACCACATTTTTTCACGTTCTGGTATAAATAAACAATAATAGGCGAAAATAAAAATTATACCGAAGCGCGTCCTTTTCATATGAAAAAGGATGGAATCGAGATGGTCAAATCATTTCAGATCTAGAGTCTACGTATAATAAATAAGAGAACGGAGAAATGAAATAAATAAATAAAATAAAAATAAAAATATGAAAAGAAGTGTACTCAAACCACGCGAACCGTAACAAAACGGATGTCGTTTTATTTTGAAACAGGAGAAGCGTTTTTCCATTGTACCCTGGAGAAGCAAGAGAGGGATTGCCAAAGTGGGATAAAAAAGAATCTCGCGATATAATGGACAAAGAGTCAACGGGATGTGTTAATAACGGGAGTTAAGCCGGTTAATAAACACAAAAAAGAGGGTTCTTTTATTTTCGAACAGTTTAATTTTCTCCTCGTCCCCAACCCAAGTTTTCGCCGAACAGTAAAAGAAACAAACACAAGTCGACGTTAAAAGAGTGTCACCATATGTCTTTAGGGTAAACTCTTAAAGTTGTATGTTTAAATAAATAATGTTTTTGTAGTGCCATACTATCGTTTTAAAATATATCGTTATTAAAACTGACACTATTATCGGTATCATTAATTTCCTCTTTTTTTTGGACAATTATTCTCAATATTATTCCAATTAGAATAATTACGAATTTTATAAACTAATGTCGTCAACACTTTTATCTAAGTGTTTTAGTCTTAACATTATGTTTTTCAAATTATGAGCAAACATTTAAATATAATTGGAATACCAATAAAATAAATTAATCATCATTAATATCATTCATTATTAATACTAATATTGGTTAAGTAAGAATTAATATACTTCAATAGTATTTAATGCATGTAGTTACCTACGTAACTTCGGTTATATACATAAAAAAATATTTCAGTTCTGATAGAAGTATTTTGTTTTATAATATAACTCACTAAAAAATAGAAATGCATGACCACAAAGCACATACACATCTCGTCCTAAGTTAAAGTTCTCTTTTGGTTTACGAGTATCTTTGGAAGTATTATACTCTTGTCAATTTCTTTCATAATAATGACCATAATTCTTAAAGATATTAATTATTCGACCAGTATTTGTCTCATAGATTTTTGATTATTTTGACACGCATTTTATTGATTTTGAAAATTAATTTATCTACGTTATTCGATTTGAACTCATAGATTTATTAATATAAAAATGTATTTTTGTTTGTATAAACTTATTAATTCTATCTTAAGGCTCAATAAAATATTAATTATAAATTATTAACTAGTTTTAATTAATAAATTATGAAAACATTTTCCTCTCAAAATTTTTATCCATAAGTATTATATGTATAAACCATAATCGTATGTTATTATACTCGTATATTTTTTTTGTATTATAATTTGCTTTTCAAGAGGTGATTCATTAATATTTTATAGTATTGAAATTAAAACAATTAACTTTTAAAATAAATGTTACTAATTAATGTCAAATTAAATGCAAACTATTCCAAAGTGTATCTATGAAGAACACGATTCACGGGTTTCAAACAAACGTGATGTTGTAAATTAGTAATTTGGATTACGGTTTTATTAGACAATACTATCTCAAAACGTCTGGTATTAAAATTCTTTCGAAGCAAGTAGATATTTGATTTTGTCATTATTACACAGATCTTATTTTCATTCATAAACGATTGTTTTCACTTATGACTATAATAATATTATAATTTTATTCGGATGCTCATTAATAATATTAAACATTAATTTGCGAACAATAGCTTTTCGCCATCTACCGTCCTACCTTGTATGATTAAAATCATACTACCTAGATCTAATTACGAATGTGTTTCCGATGAAATACATAATTATTATAGTAATGCTTATATATCACATTCGTAGGAATCCACTTTCATAACGTAGGTAATTTAATTATATTTACAGCAGGTAGTAGGTATTCAATAAAGAGCTCATCGATATGAAATGTTTTTGTTTGATCAATAAAGGACCGATAGTATTATATTCGTTATGTAAAACCACTTTTGATATCGAACAATTTTTGTCCTTACATTAAAGAGGAAAATAATCATGTACCAACTACATGCGATACCCTATTTCCATTTAATTGGCATTTTCACATTTGCCAAAATATCCGTAATAATGAACTTTGGTATCGATTGATTTTTAAGTGTTTAAAATCAATAAACTATGAATTTACTACCTGTGATTTTACATAATTCACTTGTTTTATCGAAGAGAGAAAAATTCTACCAAAAAACGGTCCAATCACAAATTTCTAGTTAACTTTATATACTTCAAAATGTATGAATCTACATAAAATGTATGTGTTCGAATTTCGAAACGACGGTGGTGAAAACCGTGATCTAACTAAAATATTTTTCATTATTAGTGTAATAATTATTGTTAATTGAAATTTCCATCACGGCAAACAATGAACACATTTTTTTACATTAACTATGTACAAGTACTTATAAAATTTAAGCGTGTTACTGTAATTAAATATTAAGTTTAGATGTCGATAATCGAGCAGTTATCGAAACCTAAGCGAACAAAGGTAGGGTCAAAGTGACTGGAAGTACAAACATTTGAATGTCTTCTCGCGCATCAAAACGTATAACTTCTAAAGTATGAATGAGATATCATTTAGGACGACCATATTACCGCATCCGTAAAGTCGCACACGTTAAGATTAAGAAACGTAAATAAGTCGCTTCATCTGTGATCCCAAAATTGTATTATAATATTACACAGGGACAGCTGCCAACAGTCGTCGACGTCAGCTGAGAACAGACGTTTGGAAATTATCGTTATATTTCCATCCGTGTATAATAAGACGTTTCCCCAGGATCGAATGATAACCGGTCCAATTGTTTTGGTCACGATTCGATAAATGACCGGAACAGTTAACCTTTCGAACGGGCGCAACGTGCCACGTATACATATAGTACCTATACATAGTAATAATAATAATAATAATAATGATAAATGCTCGAATATCTTTCGAGTGGCCGAACCGGTTCGGATGTACGCCTTTGGGTCAAAGGTTTAGCATTCACACACGGCGGCGGGGTCGGACCCTTATTGGATTTTCGCGCCACCTTGTTTAAAATTTTTTATTGTCATTCATAAGCCTCTTGCATTCATACACACATCGGCTTTACAGAAAGGAGGCAGTCCCTGTAATATGTTAATATATCATTGGTCGTTTATTTTGAGTATTATTTCTTTTTTTTCTTTTTCGCCGTTCCCCTTTGACCTACAATAACAGCATCCGAGTGTGTTGGAGTAGATATCAGAAGTATAGTGGTAAAGAAAAATCGACGCTATAAATAAAAGATAAACATTCTCAGATTCTTGCGAATAAAAAAAAAATAAAATAAAATACGAAGGGTGTCTGTGTAGAGCCGTTCCGGCCGGATATACGATTGTGTATTCCACAATCTAAGTAATGCATTTATTGATGGAGGATTACACGTCATTTGACTGATGATAAATTAGATCAGTTACATTATTCGAGTTCGAAATTATACATTTCTCAACTGTGACTAATATTGACATTGACAAAGTGCATTATTACGATTAGGGATAAATAATACGTTACACTTCGAACTAATTGCCTAGGGAGTAACGGGAAAATATTTTATTTTTTACCAACAAAATCATTATTTTGGATTTCATATTCAAGTTGAATTGCAGGAATTACTTTTTGTTACACATTCATAACGGCAAACCATTGGTTATGAGAATTTCTGTCGAAACGTAATCGGTAGAAAACCGAATAAATATATGATCGGATAAATTTTGTTTTTAAAATGTATTGATTTATATTTTGTTCAAATTATGGCTATATTTTCATCACTATTCTATAGCAGCAAAATTAATTTGACACGAAACCCGATACAATGAGCTGACATTGATTGTAGTGGCAGTTTCAGTGTACAGTTTCAGTTACAGTTGTGATATAATTCGGAGTATTATTATTTCGATAGGTATCACACATAAACTGCGTTCCGTATAAAACTTTACGTTCGAATCATGAAAATGTCTTTAATCAGCTTATACCTGTACGCATATGATATACTACCGGCAGACAACGACAGTGATTGATTGATTAGTCCGCTTTTAGTTGGTGTAATAATAAAAAAAAAAAAAAATATATAAGCATTGTCAATTAAAGATCTCCACAGAACCACCCCCAGCCGCTTCGAGATAAAACCAGCAAAATTATCGTGAAAAAAATAAATACATTTGCAATTCGAAATAGTTTCAAATTTAACGATCGCGCTGTAAAATAATATACACGTCAAGTTGTCAAAGACTAATGCCGGGGTATTGCGTTATTTTCAACAACTGAATAAATTCGAAAGTCTTCGAATGCATATTGAAATAATGACATAATTAAAAATGAAACATTGCAAACGTTGTACACAGCGCTTAAATGATTGAATTATTTATATTATTATTTATTATTATTATTCATTATTAATTATGTTATAAGTCGTTGCAGCAGCAACGTATATACTTAAAATAAATGATAAAATGCAATGAGTTATTAGTTTGTCTTTTTTATATTTTACGAACGTTTTAATACGACTGTTGTTTTACTTACCTACGTAAAATTTTTTCCAAAACAATTTTCAATGAATCATAGTTTGGACAATCGAGACAACCGTATGAACAAGGTGTTTAAAACATTCGTTTGGATTTAAATAACATTATACATTCTCTGATTAGCTGATTAAAGAAATACAATGGGAGCTTTTGTAAAGCAAAAATCGAAAATTAAAAACTCTTCTTGAATAATTTTTTCCGTAAATTTGCAAACATACACCCATGAACACATAGTATAACTGAATTGATGATTGCAGAAACGTCAATAGTCAATTCTTGAAAAACTTTTGGATAGTTGATAAAAACTGTATGATATAAATAATTTTGACAAAAAAATTAATTTCAAAATTAATACTTATTAAAACACATCATGCACTAAATACAAATTTACAAATTTTACACTTAGTGTATAGAAACAAATAACTAATATAATTTCTTACTAATATTTCAATTTCATAAAATAAGTGACTCGTGACGTTTCTGTAATCATTGATTCAACTCTAATATAGTCGTATTTCGTTTTAATGTTACTGATGAAAATATATTATTCTAAAAATGCCTATTTTCTAGAAACCCGTGTAACTTACTAACTATCTGATTTACATACTTCACTGTTATTCTTTTCAAGGTTATTTAAATGTAAATACTTTGATAGACATTTAATTCAAAACAAAAATATATTTAGCATATTTAAGCACTTTATAACCTTTTCATATTTGTTTAAGAACTTGTACTATATTAAATGTGTTCAAAACTTAAACACATTGACGTTCGTTTTCTTTATTTATATATTTTTAGACTATGTTCATATATGCATACATTAAAGAGACTATTTTTAAATAAAAATAAAAAACTTTTTACTTAAAAAGTGACGTCGCCACAATATCTGTCCCTCGGCAACGGAAGTAAACTTTTTTATGATTATTTTTTATGTGCGACCAAAAGTATTATTGTTTAGTACATCGCGTATACATTTCAGTGTTTTTTAAAGGGAAAAGAAAAAAAAATTACAGTTATCTGTAACATGGACATTTTTGCATACGAATATAATACATAACTAATACACTCAAATTCCATTGCTTGTAGAATTAATTATCGTTTAAAAAAATAATCATAATAATAATAACAAACGGTTATTATTTAATAGCTTTAAAAACTATATACATCTAATGTTATATTTAAACATCGTTCATTAAACTGTGACACCTATGCAAATATACTGTGGAGAGTCCATTGAAATAAATCGGTGAGCTTAAAATAACTCACTGGATCGATCGCGTTCTCGAAATATATATTAAAATATGTTTTATTGTAAGCTGTATACTTGTAAATCAATCGCATATGTGAACGATTTTTATGATGTATTTTGCCGCGTTCACGTCCTTCGAAAATATCAGCGCGTCTTAATTCGCGTGTTTTAAACACTGCCTTCACATTTTTACGAATCTCTTCTTTATCCTTCTTTCCGTTTCGATATTTTCATATGTACTCGTTACAATTATATGAATATAAAATTTATTACCACGCGACGGAATACAATAATTTAAATTTGTAACGTGCCCACCAAATCTACGACGTTTTCTTCTCTATCAACCGTTCTACTGACGCTAAAACACGTCGTCTAGGGGATGTTTTCTTTTCGTGACCCGGACGTTCGTTGTTTGATATAGGGTCGCCGATGGGTAGTGTGGAGTTTTCAAATTTTTCAAAACTACGAGAGAAAAGGAAGGCAATTTATTAATACTCCCGACGACCACGCCATGTTGTTGGTGGCGTCTAATCGTACAAAACGAAGAAAAATGTCACTATTTTTGTTTTCGTTTTATTTTGACCACATGTAATAAAGTTGAGAACAAATTACTATTGTTCGACCTATCGTGGTTATCATTTTGGACGCTCTAACGCAGTGGTGGCTATAAACTCTGCCATCTATTCTCTAAACCTGAACTTATCTTGGATAAAAACTGTACTATTCGTTATTCAGAAAATAAAAAAGATTTATTTAATTTAATGTATTAAAACTCAAAAAATAATACGTATTTTTTGAGTGTGTATACGGAAATAAATAATACGACTGTAATCGAAATTGATGCATGTATTAACTAACCTATATATGTGTACTATCTTAATGATTAGTTGGTTTTTTTAATTTTAACAAACATCTTGTTGAAGTTCCTGGAACGGACCTTACGCTGACTGTATACTTAATAAATCGATAAACGAATTCAGTATGATAACGATATAGTGTTTTTTATTGCTTGCATATTATTGATCACACGTCACCGTTGGTTTTGCCGTTTATTGTTTACCAGCAAAATATCATTAAAAACACAATGACTTCTTCTTGTATAATAATTCTATAATAACGCGCCGTCGCCGACCTCAGCAGTGGTGCGGACAAGAGATATTCGCGAGTGTAGTTTATTGCGGTATACACGTGTTTTGGATACGATTCGTTCGGTACGGTAACGTGGTAACTATAGAGGAGAGGGGAACCTCGGCAATTTTCTGTCACCCCCGGGCGCGTATAACTTCTGAATTACGGCCCCGAGCAAATCTCAATTGGAATATATTTATAATACCATTGTCGTCGCGCCTACATACGGTCGGTCGATTAACACGGGGTATACAGTAAACGAGTGGGTGTGGTCATAACGATGACAAAAAGAAATAAGCATGGTAAAAAATTCTATTCTGCTGTTCGTGTTCAAAACGAAACAGCTTTAAGACCAATTTCTTCTTTCGGTAGATCAAACGCACCCTTATATTGTTGGTGATCTGCCGCCGCCCACCCCGCTTGAACTACGATTGCGATAGGGTTAAGCCGAAGGGTTCGTTGTATGCGTGGGCGTCGTCTTTATTGAACATCACGTACAGTTGAAGCATTTTCTTTTCGTCTTCATCACCAACACATAAATAGGTGGGGGAGTGAATTAAAATTTCACGATTGTTACCTACCGATCTCGGGAGACTAGTTCAGTTTTGAGCATGGACCAGTGGATTACATATCAATATCCTGACGGGTACAGCTATTACAACAACTGCACTTACAGTAATAATTATAGTTACAACTATGATCATGCCGATTACCGGTATTCCGAGGTAAAAACACACTCTTATATACAAACACACACCGAAACACACACTCACACAATCACACGCTCTCTTGCAGACATGAACTTATTATTATTATTATTATTATTATTATTATAATTACTATTGTACGTAGATCGATTTGTGCTAAAATTGTATATCAAACACGTATATTAAAAATTATATTTAATCGCTTTATTATATTTTTAAGATTTAGACTTGTACATATGTAAAAAGTTTTGTATAAAAACCATTATATTATTAACATTTATTATTATTATTATTACTATTATAATTATTTATTTTGATGGAAAAATAAAGTTTTATTGCTTATAATACTGCCGTATACTGTATTATATTATAATTTCGTGCTTTTTATTTGCCTGCTCATTGCATAGTTATTACGTATTAATTGTTATCGCCACATTTAATATTTTAACTCACGTTTTAATTGGACATATTAGTTATACAAATGAAGAGAAATACAAAATAAAATGTATCTTGTAGCGTACGCAAACACTATAATATATAATTTATAATATATTTTATAATATACTTCATTACATATATTTATACAATATGAATATTTATAACAATAAAACTGTATCTACTGCAATGCTATATGTATAAAATATTATTCACTATTGAATCGTTGCCGTTGCACTTATAGTATATCGCATATCAAATTGTTGCTGCATTTGTCGTAAACCATTTATAGTATACTGATTTATTTTAAAGATTATAAACTAAACCAATATCGAAGTGCAATAATATTTCCAATTCAATTATTGATTTTGACAATTGGGATTTTAATTAAATATAACAAAATACCATTGCCTGCAACCCATTTTGGGAAACCATTTTCGTAGAACAACTAGACTAATATTTATTTTTTAAAACCATCGTCGAAAAAATACTCTATGTACGATTCTTTTTAAAAAAATTTACGTCAGTTTTTATGAATTTTAAATATATATAAAATAATAAAAACAATGAAAGTTAAATTTGTTTTTGTCAGCGTTCGGAATTTCTACGTAGGTATTTATTCAGACTCGACAAGTATTCGCGCTCGAATAATTTATGTTTTTTTTTCCAACTCACTGACGTTTCTACGATTACTTGTAAAAAAATGTTAAACATTTAATCACTCCGTAAATTACCAAAGCCCAGGTTGTTCAAATCACTCAAGGCAGCTACATTATTCGTAGTAAAAATATAAAAGTATTAAGCTTCGATTTTTACTGGGTTTTCAACAGTTTATCCCGTGATGATATAAGTCGGTGGAGTCATTTGAACGAACTAATCAAATTTCACATACTATTTTTTGTCATACATAATCGTTGAGAAAAGTTCCTCGGTCGAAAAACTTCATTTGAGCGAGATTAAACAACGTCTTATTATAATCGTAGATCTACTATAACATTTAACTTTTCGAAATTAACAAAACGCAACCGGAATATTTATCACCGAATATTGACGCTAGTGTAGCATTCACCGATTCAAATTGCTGATCGCAGACGCACTCTTTGTTGTCATCGATCTGATCGCGCGGGTTTTCGCGATTCTTTTTTTTCTTTTTGCCGACTTCAATAGTTTCCATCAGCTTTACGTAATCGTAATGGACGACGTACGCGTGCCAACGATCCAGATCGATCCAAATGAAAAAACTTGGGTGCGACTCGGACGAGAACAAGTATCGTAACGCGATGCGTTTGCGGAAGATGAAAATAACGACGGACCGAGATGTAGTTGTTGTAAAGATTTATTTCGCGTGCGCATCGGATCGCAGAGAGGTGCTGGAGAAAACGTCGTGCGGTTTGTAGATAGCCGATCGAAATGTTCGAAATTGAACAGTTCATTTGCAGCGGCTGAACGCGTACTGTATCGTAGCGTTCCAAACGCGTGTGATGGACGTCGGATGATACGGGTGTGCGTTTGCGGGTTTTCGTGTCGTTTCCATACGTTTGCGTATACACCGCCGCGGGTCGTTTCATTATTTCGCCTAACTCGTGCAATTCTCCACTTCTCACCCCCTTGCTCACCATATCAAGCGCCTCCGTAGTAATATTATTCGGCACCCCCTGTCCGTCCACCCGTTTCGAAATCCGAGTTTACATGCGTCGACGTGGCGGGCGGACGCGGAAAAGGAGGTGCGGTGATGGCGAGAGCACGCGCGTGAGCTCGATTTTGCGGAAAGAGCTTTTCACCGGGCGGCGACTATTGAATTAAAACCTCGCGCTCATTGTCGTCGAAATCCAATTAGTCTCACCTCCGGCGAAGAATGGCGACGATGCTGTACGGGGCTGTTGGCTGTTTTTTCGACGGGCTTTCAGAATAATAATTTAATTTCGATTTAAACGGGGGGGGGGCGGCGACGGGTTTATTCTCGTTTTGAGCAGCGGAGAAAGAGAGTGAGAGAGAGGAGGAGACCAAACGTCTTTTCTGGTTAAATTCATACTGAACAACGATTCCGTCATTGGTAATCGTCGGTCCCGCAACCGTCTCGTTGTTGGATATCACATTTTTCCTCACGCGCCCTCCATTTAGGCGTATATCATATTACCTATTATTATGATTATGTTATTCAATGGACCAGCAAATATTGTACGGCTTGCGGGCAATTAATGCCACGTTTTCGGTATTGTCGGTCGCGTTATTCCACCGTGATACTCCGACCGACCGTTAGGGGTGAAAATTGACGAATAGTGCAAGGGGATGCGGACGGTGCTCTCTTTTGTAAAAATCACGAGAAGTGTAAAAATAATTACTAAACATTTCACAATCATATTATTATGCACGAAAAAAAATAAATAAAGAGAAAAAAACGTAATTGTCTGTTTCTTTCCGTTTTGTCAAGCTAACTTTTTCGATTACCTACCAACTTATATTTAATTGTATTCGAAAACGCTATTTACTGTGGGACGATGAAAAAATAAAATAAAAAAACTTTAACGGGGAAGCCGTCTAAAAATTTTACAACTCGCACAACGCTCACCAATTATACATTGAATTGAGAAGTATCTTTATATCATCGCCATATTATTATATTATTATTATTATTATTATTATTATTATTATTATTATTATTATTATTATTATTATTATTATTATTATTATTATTATTATTATTATTATATTAGTTTTATACATTTTATAATTGACAATACGCATTGTAAATCTCTACTAATGTAATACATATAACGCGATTCGTATTGAAAACTATATTATAATTTTTCCATTTCTATGCGGTTTACGTTCAACTTCGATTATTCCGCGAATAGATTGCGTAAACGCGACAGCTTTTACAATCCATTCCATGAAACACAAGCAATGTATACACGTATGAATTCCGATTGCCGGTTTAGTAAGATTGTGGAAATGAAACGATACGACGAATCCTGATCAATAATATTATAGATTTGAAAATCTAATATTATCGTCTCAATCTGAAATGATCGGTGTTTTTGAACCGTTCAAAATATAAAACGACACAAAACCACCCAATCATTCACGTTTTGATTTTTCACATTAAAATATTCGCGACCATCAACAGTATTTCCCCACGGGTGGATGCTTCCAACATTGTTGATACGTTGCGTGTATTGTTATATTAATGCGAACAAACGTGCGCTCGCATTTATTAAGTTCGCACATTTTTCAGTCACTAAACAATCACAATATTTATTTATCTTCCAGGCCTCAAACGGCACAGCGGACTCGGCAAACAACAAACAACATCCACAACCCGCTGCCGTTCCAGTGCAACCCAAGCCGGAACAAAAGCCCGTGGAATGTAACCTGTGCCATCGGAAATTCAAAAACGTACCAGCCCTAAATGGACACATGAGGCTACACGGAGGATACTTCAAAAAGGTTAGTAGTTTCATCGGAGTTCGTACACGGTCTAATTTCGTTAACCAAACACAATGTTACTTAATATACACATCACATGTGCACGTATTTGGACGGACCTTTCAGTACGGTTTACTAAATGAAAAAATGTTTAATATAAAATGTAGTGCAAACAATATAATTTCATACAAAAATATATTTTCTTGTGAATTTCTACATGAATACGAATACATATAATAAAAGCAAATACAAAAAAACATGATTTATACACTTACAAAATAAATATATTTTTTTTTTCTTTAACTTAAATCAACTTGTAGACCTACGTAATAATCTACTTTGAATTAAAAATCAAGTCAAAGGAGACATTTTTTAATAAAATTATTATTTTATTTTTATACACATTCAAAATTAAACTGACAATGCTGTGTTCGTAGAATATATTTAATGATATTTATTCGAAACGATTTTATGGTAACGTTTAAATGAAATTTTCATTGTATGAAATATACTCGTATTGCGCGTAATTTCAATACTAATAAAAACATATTTAAGAAATTATAATTCTGAATCAAAACAGTCGAATGGAGTTTAGCTTTTTATGTAGACGCTTTGTAACAGTGGCGGATCCACGGGGGAGGTTTTGGGGGTTGAAACCCATCCCCCAAATTCCCGAAGTATATATATATATATTAAAAATCAATAATTTTATGAATTATACATTCGATAAATTTAATTTTTAAATGTACACTACTGCATTAAAAAGTAAAAACCCTTGATCAGTCACTGACTGCAATGTTATAAAAAATATTCTAAGGACCAAAGAAAACATTTTTCAACCCCCCCACCCTAAAAAAATCCTGGATTCGCCATTGCTTTGTATATACCCAGAACCCTTTGCGCTGTCAAAATGACATATACACTCTAATTTCCAGTAACACGCGTTTTTTTTTCCACTAAACTGCCCAATCTCAGCCGTTAGATTTGACTCGTAATAAAGATTTATTTTTCCTCCCTTTCACGGAAAATTGTTCCTTCCTTTTGGTTCACTAATTAACGCGCGGCTGGAATTTTAACCAATTATCTCTACTAGCTTGGAAATCCCGAAAGGTTTAACGAAACATGAGTTCGATCAATGGGAAATGCAGATGGAGGAAAATACGTTTTCGGAGGGGGTTAAAATGTGGATGCGTACGTCAAAATTGAATTTTTCATTTAAAAGGCTTCACACTTTCCTGGATTCGGTTCGAACGTTGCGGAGGTGAAGTGACAGACAGTTATCCGATGTTCAAAGAGATAGAGGATGACAAAGACCTTTATGATAACGTTTCTAAAAGAGATTATCGACAATGACTTCAAAAGGACTGTTTTTGTACTAGAAACGTATAAATGTCAATGGATATGCTCGTGCATGTGTGTGTGCAACAAGAAGTAAGATAAAGAGAGAAAGAGATGCATCTTAGTGAACAATATACAATTGTACATGTTCGTTTAAAATATTATATAGTTATGGAGCAGTTAATCTGAGTACCCATCGATTTCGAATTAATATTTTAGAATAGCGACCCAATAGTAGCGTCACAATGTTATTTTATTGTCAGTATGTATTTATTACTGTGTATTGTACACTATTTACTGAAATGTGATATCTATTGAAATTCCCCGGTCATGAAGTTGATGTTCATAATCAACTACTTATTTTCAATTTTAATTTTATAAAATTAGTTCTAGCTACATATAAATTATTATAAATTAAAATAATTCCATACCGCAGTGATTTTTAAAATAAAATGTTTACATATCATTCATCAAAATGCTGCCAAACAAATAAAAGCAATAATAACGCGTAAAGCATAGAACATATAATGTACAATTTTCAAATAGCTAACAACACACGAGTCGATTAAATTGCTCTTCAAATCAATATTTTTAATTTATCAAAACACGCAAACTCGTAGTTAAATAAATGTCATTTTTATAAAATGCTTGTGGAAATGTCAGTACAGTTTAATTATTAAATTACATTCCCTAGATTGTGGCATGGTAATAATTTTTATTTTCATACAATTATTCTCATCCATCCGATACAAATTAAACGGCAAAACCAATTTACATCAAATGTAAAGAGAAATATTAAAATCTCCAAGTTTTTTTTAATTCTCTAATAGCCAATACATAAAAAAAAACAAATTTCCTCGAGGACTGAGCACTATTTAAAAGTCGCCAACGTTTTTCGCGATAGACCAACTACATTCCAATATTAATTAATTAACCTTTGTAATTATCGTTTCATACAAGTATAATCGAGTAGAGTTCAATAATTTATGAATATATTATTAATTTTTGTACAAATCTGATCGAAATAAAAATATCGTAAATATTTACCAAGACTTAATTTATTTCAAATAAATCTATTCAATTTCCATTTACATAGCTCAATTGGGTAATATTTAAACGCGCAATATATTTATTTTTGCTTAGTAGACATTTATTCCTACAGGTTTGTAACATATCAAATTCCATATTTACCCAGAGTTTTTAAAATATATAAAATTACCAATGGAGTCTTGAAGTTAACAGACGGATAAAGATTCGAGAATACTCTAATCAACAATCGAAAACTCATTATTGGTATGTAGATTAAAGAATAGAACACATTTTGCTTGAGTTAAATTAAATTAAATGTTTCGATCGGCAATAACCTGCGGCGATATAAATACCATACCTGTAAAATTGGTTTCGTCGAACGTGAGATCTACCTACACTTTTTTACTCGAAAAAATTTCTTTAAAATTGCACTGTTCATTTTCAACGATGGTCACAGTTAAGACTGAATTACCGTATGCAAGAGAGTTATAAATCCTAGTAGCAGATTAATAAAACCATTAATTAATTTTGTCATTCGATTTCATTACAACCGATTTTGTCCTTCGTCACAAAAAGTCATGTGATTGTATAAAATCCTAGGTAGTACCCCGTTAAATCGATTAACACCGAAAGCTTTTATAGCAAATGACCCTCTTTTGCTGCACGCGCTATTGGCGCACCGATGTCATATAATGAATAGCGTACGTATCGCAATCCTACATGTACCATCGATATATCCGTAAAGAAACATAACACAGAGGTTTCCTGCGGAGACGTAACGAGTAACTGAAAACCAATTTGAATATTTCCTACGACGGCCGGAAATGTTTTACAAAGAAACGGATATTTACATTGAACACTCAATCAAACTTTCGTATTTACACTGACGTACACGGTGAACAAATCACTTTGTGTTTACGAACGTCGTTTCTTAGGTTTAGAAGGAAAATAACCTTTTTCTTCTTTGATCTCGTTTCAGACTGTACTGCATTAAAAGCGGAAATTTTCCTTCCTCTTTTTATTTTATTTTTTTCATGACAATTATTCACCTCTAAGGCAGACGGTTTTATTTAATAAATTATGTCGTAGCTATATGGACTAAGAAGGAGATATTGCCGTCATATTACTTTATTTTTTTATTTTATTTTTTTTTTTTGCGTTTCATTAAATTATAAAAATACGTTCACAAAAAACTTACAAACTGCAATAAGAAAATAAATGTATGTTATATGTTTTAAATTAAATTACAAAATAAATGATGTTTACTATTTTAGAAACATTTTCTCTTTTGAAAAAAAATAAAATAAATACAGTGAGATTGCTATCACTTTTTAATTTCGTAATGTGTACCGTGTCCCGAAGACGCCGAGGGTCATACTTTTCACGAAAATCTTTTATTTTTTTATTTTTTCATATATGTGTATGGCGACACGACGTCTGTATGAATTATATTTATTTCCCGGTTTTATATACATAAACCACAATATTATTTTCATTTCTGAATAACGCAGTTTACATCAAAAAATTGCAGTTAAAATTGAAAAACGTTGAACAGTTTTTCAATGTCACATGAATTCAGAAGGAAAAATTTAATTTGATTAAATGTGTACCTTACCATGTAAATATCGTTTTATTTTTATATCAAGATACAGTACAAATATTCACAATCAATAATACTAATAATTTACCAAATTTAATGGCTAGAGCTCGAATTTTATGTAAATATAATCTTACTGTGATTAGATAATTTAATTAAGACAAGATATAAATAATAAGAGAAACGTTTCAAATGATTTTGTACTAAAATGAGCTACACCTAATATTACATATTTTTACATATTTTTCACTTATTCCATTTTTTTCTTACTTAGTAACATAATTTTGATAAATACGATTTATATTTTGTTAATTGTTTAGTCTTATTGTAATTCTGTGACAATATTGTGCTTCCAAAAATATGTGTATAAAATAATAACAGTCATTAAATGTAATTTATAATCGAAATGGGTTTGCTTATTGCGTTTTATGATCCAAACAAATGATTGTCAATAATATATCCACGAAAATGTTAATTTTTTTTTTTTTTAATTTGTCCTAACCCGTATTTAGGGATAGAGATATCCATTATGGAATAAATGAAATATAGTTTCAGAATTATATATATGTATATATGAAATTTAAATCAATTATATCTGTTGAAAATGAGCGTACAAATCTGTGTTGATATCAAACCATAGAGCATTTAACTTAAACAATTTGAGTATACACATAGTGTTTCATTGTAATTAATATCCAAAATAAGCTTTAACTGTCCAAATTGTAATTTTTGTCTGTTTTTGAATTTTTTTATAAACTTCTATATTTTTATTTTCTTACTACATATATTTACACATTTTATTTTTTAATTCATATAAATCAGAATCCTAATTAAAATACGTTAATTATTATTGAATAAACGTTGTATTTATGTTAGATACATATTTTTGGCGAAATCAAGAAGTTTGATGGTTTACTGGAATAAGTTTCTTCAAAATTTAAAATAATTCTTAAAACAATTCCAACGCTCATTTTGAAAACAAATCATTAAGAATTTGTATAAGAAGTTTTTTCAATTAAAATTTCAAATCCTCATAGCCAAATGTACAAATGTTAATAAAATAAATTTAAAGAAAATATGACTCTATGAGGTTATAGCATTTCCAGCTTAGATACGTTTAAAAACAACATTACCTAGTGTAATACCAACTTTGATAAAAAGTCTCATTGATTAAAGTTCATACTTAAAAGATGTCGAACGTTTTTTCTATTAAAAAATAAACAAGAACAGACAAAACTTACAATGTATTGTAAATAACTCGTGCATTCTGAATGAATGAAAGCATCAATGACTTCAAAAATAATAATTGTAACTCTTGTATACATTAACTAAACAAATATTTTGAACCGGAAAACAAACAGTTTTAAATTTAAATGTTTTCATTAATTTAATTAAGCATTGTGCTCACTTGGATTCTCGATTAATTTTCAAATAATTTATGTTGCTACCTAGATATTAAGCAGCTAAGAGTTAAACCGTTTTTTATATTTGGTACTCTGAGTTTGCGGTTTAAGTTAAAAATGTATGAGTTTAAAATTAATGTCGTCGATTATCGAAGTTTTTGATCAATAGAATTCGCTTACAATTTATAGTTATAAGTTCTATAATTCATTGTGTAGCATTGCATACATAACATTATTAGAAAAATAAGGATAAAAACAGTAGACTTGTGTTCCTCGTGATTGGAGAGGGTGGTCAAATTAGGATTTATAGTGAACGTAGATTAAAAGTTGTGAAATGTAAATTCTTTAATCGTTTTTTTTTTTTCAGGCAAAGTTTTAGTTTTTATTTAAACAAAAATATAAATTAAAGTTGAACAAAAACAAAATCAAAAAATTGTTATTAAAATATATCAGAAAAAAAAGATGAATAAATAAATGACGGACAAATGTAAATGTTATTCAATTTTATAATAAAGTTAATTTGAATAATGTATTAATTTTATTTTGTATGATAATTTTTATTTTAAAAATATTAAGAATACATTTTCAATTCTTTTTTTTATTATTCGACAATTTTATACAATATTGTTAATTAAATATTTAACTATCAATATATTTTTAAACGCATTAAAGCTGTTGTTAATTAACGTTAAAATAATACTTTGACTTTGAGTTAAAAATGAGTTTTAATTCAAAATATCACAAAAAAAACTATTTGAACTGGAACATAATAAAAATTAATAACGATTATTTTATTTTAAATTTAATTTACATATTGTTTGTGATTAAAACTTTTACGAAGTAGAAATAATTTTGAATTTAGATTTTCACCGGGTAGCATAGGTTGAAGAATACTTAAAATAGTTTAATTTTAAAGGAACTACCAATTAATTAAATTTTGCTCCCCCACTACCACTAATAATACTATTTATGATCGTCCTTGATCAAATTTATTGATGGAAAACTGACCTAAATAAATATTATGTTTTTTTACTTTGAGAATATAGTATAATTCATTATAATACGTCCATCCACTGTCTAACATATTACATACGAATATTTATAATATAGTACATAAATAATCATAAATTGTTGTCTATGATGGACGTGGTAAATCATGTTCTATAACTTGATTATACTATTGCAATACACGAGCGGCGAACACGGTCGAAGGGGACCGGGAGCATAAGATATTTTTTTTCAATTATTGCGTCGGTTGTTATTATCTTTGTGGTAAAAAGTCTATTGAAAGCCGTATCGATGTTGTCCGTACCCTCTAAATCTACGCATATACGCCATTCTATCAAGTACGCCCTAAAACAAATCATTATTTAATCCCGACAGACCGCTATATTATAAAACCCTATGCGAATGTTTGTGGGTGTGTGTGTGCGCGCGCACGCGCTTGATGGCCAGTACATATATATTCGTGGGTGTATGGGTATCTGCGTATATTGGGGCACACGGTTTAATATCTGCCAGCCTTTTCCTCCCCTAATATTAATTACAGAAATGCCCCACACACATCCCTCCCACTGTTTCCCTCGCCGTAGCAGTAGTATATCGGCAAGAACTCCCAAAATGTTTTGCCATTACTTTGCCGTGCTCCCTCCCAGTCCACTGATTTATCATGTTGATTACTATACAACAGGGTTAACGGATGCAAAAACCGCAATGAACTATTTCGATCTCCAAAAAGGTGTCGGGTGGTGGGGATGATGGGTAGGGAGTGATGGAGGACCAGAGAAAAACTTCGCTGGATTTTCCGAGGGTGCACCGAAATTTCTATTACGCAAGAAAACATACCCGTTATACCGCTGCGGCCGCATCGTACCGAGGAGTACACTACGATTAATATCGTAATATATATTTTTTTTTTTTTTTAAATTCACTCTATGCAGCTACGAATTTAATAAAAGTTCACGTACATGAATGAAAATGGAGATTTCGGATGTGCTGTAAAAATAATAGTATAGTAATAGATAAATTGTAATGAATTGGAATGACTTATCTATACTTTCCATACATATGTTGTTTCGAATAAATTATTTTTAACAGGTATACAGTGAACATGTATTGGATAAATATGACCTTTTTATATTAATCGAAAACAAAAAAGGACAACAGGAACTAAGCCAATTTTGTTGGGATAGTTGGTAATTTAGGATAATGAGGCAGGAATATATCCTGTCTCGTTATCTTAAATGATATTGTAAATATTGATTATTTTACATTTTCAATAAATTTATATTTAAATATTTCTATTCGATTATATTTACATCACTTAAAACACAATATTACAGTAAAAAAACATCAATATATTTTACTACCATTATATAAACCTGCAAAATCTTATCCATGTAATAAATAATTATAATTATAAACGATATAAAAAGCTCTTTATTTTGATATTTCTATAATGAGTTATACCATTGGTAATAAATATTTATTTAAATAATCTATAAAATACTGGATTGGAAAAAGTATTGTAAATTTTGTTCTTTAATTGCTCAACTTTGAAATTAATTTTCGATCACTGAAAAATGCCTCTGGTTATCTGTATAAATTAATTTTATGATAATATTGTTTGCTAATCAAAAACGATTTTTTCACCCCAGAGGTTTTAAATTCTCTCAATGATGTTATTAAGCGTAAAAATATATAAAATTAAGTTTTTAAAAAAAATGCATAGAAAATAACAACCATAAAAGCTGAATCGTGTGTTTTTTGACGTCCAGAGTTGTTTTGTTCATGTTTATTGTTTGGTCTTGCATTATCAAATACACCCAGATTTACGCCAATTTCCCTTCCTGTACTTTTTAACTCTTTTTTTTTTTTTCTTTTTTTTTTTAATCAGTATTTCCCCCTTTTTGTATTATTAACGGCCACAGAAAATCGTTGTGCGTCTAGTACACTGTGTTTACAAAACCACGAATGTAAACATAAATCACTAGCGGGTGGATTTGGATAAATATAATTCAGAAACTGTTCACCACTTTCAGGAAACTGATTCAAAGAAATGGGAGAAAAAAGAAGCTTCGGGTCCTCCTTTACAGACAGCCAGCATGAGCGTCAGGGCTTTGATCGAAGAAAAAATTATACAAAAAAGAACCACAAAACCAATCACTGCGACTCAAAACGGATTAACATACTCAGGTAAAGAAAATTCATTTATATAATACGGTATAGATGAAATCAATTACAAATGTTTATTATAAAGCAACCTAATATATTTTAAATAGTAAACAACTGTTATTTGACACACTGTATAAAATCCAAAACATACTACAGTTAAACCTCTATATAGTGGACAGCCACGGAGAATTAAAAATTGTCCACTATAGAGAGTTGTCCACTATTGAGAAAACCTATTACGCATACATTTATATGCGCATACATTTTTGCCGGGGAATTTAGAAGTGTCCACTATTGGGAAGGGTCCACTATTGAGAGGTGTCCATTAATAGAGGTTTCACTGTATATAAAAATACACAACAATAATATTGTCGTTTTGATATGTTCGTATATAAAACGAGAGCGTTAGGCTTAAAACATTATACTGAAATTGCAATTACAAATTCTTATCTCAATTATTTTACATAATATAATCATACAACATCAAGAATAATGATCATATACTTAAATATACTTAAATACTTAATAGTGGAATTTAAATTAATTCAATAATAATTTATAAAATAGACTCGAAGGAATTAAGTACGGTCAATAAAGGAAAATAAACTTTCAAAACATTTTAAAATGCATTTAATTGGCTTTTAGTCATACATTTTAACTTATTTCTTACGTATGTATAGCATGCACTTTGCACAAACATTGAAAATACACATTTCCAATCATACTATTTGTCTTTCAACGTTAATCTACTTTTAAAAACGTAATGACTAGTATTCTTCCATTTACTGCCTGAATCAATTATTTACAGTATGGTTAATTGATTTAACTGCATTCTCTATACAGGTTATCAATTTTTACTTTAATTTTATTTTATAGTTTGTTTTTTTGTATTAAAAATATATAAATGAGATTAACGAAAAGTATCGTTTGGTCAGTAATATCGTATTAATGAAATAGAACGGTAATTTAATTATTTTATTGATTCGAAAAAAAAAAATGTATTGAGTATTGGTTTGGCAAGTTAACTATGATTAAGAAAAAAATATTAATAAAACATTATAAATGCATATTTATACTATACAAGCTGACCCGTGTGCCCACTTCGCTGGGCGTCAAACTTTTTTACTTGTGATGAAATTATCTTGTGTGTTTCTTAGTATTGAGTGTTTTTATTTCTTTTATATGATAAAGTGGACCCGGCAACGCTTTGCTATTGCAATATTTTTCTTAGGTATATTTGACCCGGTAAACTTTGTATCATTTACAATTTATCCTTCTTATATATATATATATATATATATATATATAGCTGTCCCCTACCCTGTGCACATCGTTTCGTGTACAAATAGTTTTACGTGTTAGATTGTTCTATTTTAATTATTTTTTTTTTAATTTTAGACACTTTTTTCAAATAGCATAATAATCTCATAAAGTAATAATAACCTACTCTGTATGTCATTAGTGCATGTAATATGATCTTTTTGGAAATATTTATTTTAAAGAACTGTAGAATAAATAACCTTTTTAAAATAAGTAATCTATAAACAGTCCAGATATAGTATATTTACACAGTGACGTGACAGTGCCGTGACCGTTCAACCGATTCACGGTTTTCACTTATGTTTTTAAAATATTCTTTAAGGAAAGTTAAGCTTGGCGCGTGTCGGTACCGTTACAAACATTAGTACAGTACTGTCACTGTCACCGTAAAGTGTTCGACGACGGTGAATTGAAAATACACATTTTATTTTATTATTATTTTCGGATATCCAATCAATTTTTCCGAGTTTTATTACACATTTAAACCTTTCCCGAGATGTGACCAATTATAAAGTCAATAATTAAAAGACAGACAATAATTTTTTAAAAAAAAATGCATAAAGTCGAGCCACCGATACCGTGGTTCGAATTAAAGACACTGGGATCTATGGAGCATTTTACAGTTCGTTGTAGTAATTTTACATCATCTTAGCAAAATCAATTATTCTCAAATTCTCAAATTTCGACTTACATCATCGAAGTTTTAGTAGGAATCCCTAATTGTTTCTGGTTATAAATATAATCTATGCCACTCAGTGATAATATAGCATCGTAATGGTAAAATAATTTTTGAAATCGATCCAGTTGTTTTTGGGATTTTAGCGAACAAACAAGTATACACAGACTTTTTAAATAATAAATAATAATAATATTACCTATCATATATTGTATATTATATTTTAACAAACAAAATAATTTAAAAACAAAAATTTAATATCGTTAAACCAAACTTAAAATTTTTAATGAATCATTTTTCTCATTAAATAGAAAATACAACCAGAATATTAAATTATAACTTGATCATTATAAATCGTTACATTTCAAATCATTTTTAAAATAATATTAACATACAACTTTATATTATTTCAAATTTAAATCAACAAATAATTTGAACATAATATGCCATTAAATTTAATTTGCAGTGGCTATTTAAGTGTTGACCGATTTTATAGACTGTTCTGAGTTACCGCCGCCCACAAAATTACTTTTTTTTTCTCTCTAATTTGTGTTATCGATTTACTACTCATAGTCGCAGTCTTTCTTCAACTTCAACCGTATAATCATTGTTTGTCTAAGTATTTGCCTACAGAACTTTTCTCGAAAAACTTCTATTTTCTTAACTAAATATGTAATTTAAAAAATTGAATTTAATACTAAAATAGAAGTACGCATTAAATAATTTCCAATATTAAAAAAAATCCAGCGTAGGATAGCGAATGTTTACTTATTCTTAAAACATACTTTTTTTAATGATAATATTGACTTAAAAAATTAATAGCATTGTCTGTATAAAATTAAAATAATAAACAAACAGATATACAGTAGTTTAAATGTAACCAATTATTAAAACCTAGCTTAAAATATCTTAAGCTAAACAGTTTTATTTCATTTTCATAAAAAATATACACAACGATGTGTGTTGGCTATATACACAATAATCAGAAGAACATTATAATATTTCTACAGCAAAATTGCATCCTAATATTTTATTTGCCAATTCCTTGTAATTTTTAAAAAATTAAAATTATAAAACCCATTAAAAAAAATATAATCACGAATTGAATTTGAATACTTTGGCCTGAACACTCACATCGATGCAATAAAATGTATTGTTGTTACAAATTGTAAAGCCATAATAAATAATTATGATCTAAACGGAACTCGTCTTAGCATTATATATTATAATGTTTTCAAAACCCTTTTTAGGCGATTTTACAAAATTCCCTGAAAAATCCCTTGGATGAATAACCGCCCCTTCTCCAAAAGTATCATCCATGTTGAACGCAGAGTTCACCAAGAGACTATTTATTATCCAAAATCACTAATTAACTTAAAAAAAAGTCTCTAAAATTCAAGATTGAAAATTGATCGAGGATACGAAACTTAACGGAGATTTTCGATATGTCTTTATTCTATGAGTTTCAAAGTGTTGAATGTCAACATTAACCAAACTTTCGGACAGTTCGTGTGATGGAGAAAGCTCTTGGTAAATACCGATCACCAGTTGAAGGGCATTAGTTTGTAACCCTTAATAGTCAACAGTAACGTATTCATACCCCCTCCTTATGAGTTATATCTCTTGTAAATTAAATTAATAGTTATAATTTAAAGTTTTGATCACCTGAATACATAAAACGTTCACATTTGTTGACCCCCTGCTGTATCATAATGCTGGATTCGTGCTTGCTAGCCATTCATCCCAACTCTACATTTTCCAATACAATAATGTTTTTCACCTTTAATATTTCCTGTATTAAATGACATACCTAAGATAAATATGCATTCGATAATTAAAATTAAACAACTTATTTTTTACATTGTTCGTTATAAAAAAAGAAAAGCAATGACTTACGTTGTAATAAAACTTTCGTTGATTTTTTTCTGTTGAAATATTTATTTTTTTATTGTTTGTTTATCAACCTATTACTTCGTCGAAATCCAATGAAGTGTACAATTGCTTTTTGTAAACCGTAAGCTTAAGTTATCAAAGTTCCGTGTAAAAATACACAATGTAATCAGAGACCATAGGCGCATCAATTGTGAAACAACGGTGGCCGGTTCATGTTTCAGGCTTGAACCGGGAAAAAGAAACAGTCGTGCAGCAAGTGGTGAGCCGGAGTACGGCGGTGCACGCAGTGATGACTACGGGCGGCACGTCGTTCGCGGTGCCCGCGGTGCCCAGCACCACGACGTCGGTGGACTCGACGGTGGGCTCGGCTGATTCCACGGCAGTGGTGTACACAGACATAATATTGAAGAAAACCGGGGTGAAACGGGCGTGCTCGGACCCGGGATACCAGTACAATCACGGGTAAGCTAACGGGTTACGGTAACCGATCGTTTACCGGCGTCAGATCGGGTAACGTCCGACGACGAAGACGAGTGAGGGGGAGGGGGATCTCGACGATAACCAACGCGCCGAAACGGAACGTCGAGTGGGCAGGGGTATGGGAGCAGCATGATGAGGCACGAAAGTAGTAAAATCCTATAAACTCCGGGAGCTTTCGAATCCGTATCTTAACGTTTTCTCAAATTGAATACGACACTTCGTTCGTCATCCTGCAGTGCACGAACCTACTCTACGACGTGAGCTTTGCAAATTGCCGGTGTCTGAGGACGACTGTCGGTTTAAAATATGGTGTTTCGGGATTTGACGAATCCTTCCGACGAACCCTCGACATAACTATTTAGACCGCCTGAGTATATACATATACACATAATTTGGTGCATAATTGACAAGACCATGTCTGACGCACTCCAATAAAAACGATAAAAACTTTTATACATACCGTCGGAAAATTCTTTTCCCCCTCTAACCGGGTTCAAACCGTATACGCTGAAAGAGGAACATACACGTGTTTAAAATATTTACTACGTGCAATACGTCATGTACAACGTTCACAAAACTAATAATTGTTGATCGTGACCGTTTAAATTTCTGACGAAAGATAATCATTTGGTTACTTAAACAAACAAAATCTGAAATGATCATTTACAGAAAATCGAATCACACTGCAATATTATTGTACGTCCGTGATATATGACATTATTGAACAACGGTATATATATTTAACGAAATAGTAGCTTTCCATCGTTAATTAATAATTGCAGCAACAAAGTTCACTGAAACTTTAAGTAATATTTTTACAGATTATCTTCACAAGTGTTACGTTCAATACTCTTTAAAGCCTCGTGAAATA
Organism: Sipha maydis; assembly: GCA_034509805.1. NCBI lineage: Eukaryota > Metazoa > Arthropoda > Insecta > Hemiptera > Aphididae > Sipha > Sipha maydis. Next base: position 43,462 of record JASXSY010002102.1, read on the forward strand.
TGAACGTTTTATATTACACTTATACGTACTTTGTCAGTTATATACAGAGCTTTGTCGATTACGAATATTTATGTAAAAAATAATAAACATGCAACAAAAATAAAAGATCTAAAAACAAGAACTTGGCCAAATAACGGCGATAAGAGTTATTCGGATATTAAGTTCTTGTTTTCCTAGAAATTACATTTTTTACGCTATAACCTACTCCTACACTCTTCCAACAATGTTAACATTTTCAATAGACTATTTTTGATATTTTGAAAACGCAAAACTTCACTTGGCTGTCTTTCTTGAAATAATAAAATTAATAACAATCAAAATATTCGTACAAAACATTTTTAAATTTATTTTATTTCACATTGTTTTGAATAAAAAGATAAGAGATCGATTAACATATCGGAATTTCATATCCAATGAAAAACATTTCATATTAAAAATCGTTTAACGCATAACTTTTAGAATCGATATATATAGGTAGGTATATAATTTATGATTTCCGATATTAAAAAAATAAAAAAAAACTCTTAATTTAATCATGAACATTTAAAACGCACACCAAATCTTCGCGGTCTTTGATATATTCTGTTCTAATATACGGAACAAAGATCTGTGAGGCATGTACCTACTACGTCATCCAAACTATTCCGAACCCGATGTACGACGTACACCTGCAATGCAAATATGCACTCGGACGTCATAATTTTATATTTCTGACCAACCTTGCACAACGGTGGATTGTGTGACGCTTTACGCAACAGTAAGCGTACATAAAAGTGGACGAGTCGTAAGTGTGAGCGAACGTGCGTGTTCTTGCACACGTATAAATGTGTGTGTGTGTGTGTGTGTGTGTGTGTGTGTGTGTGTGAGTGTGTCGATTCAACGCTCAGTCCATTAATCTTTGGCCCGTAATGGGATTTCGTTGCAGCAGCACCAGCCCGCAAATAGATATTAATTACGCCAGTTCTCCATACACACTGAATCACGGTAACAGTGGCGGCGGCGGCGGCGGTGGCGGTGGCGGCGGCAACAACGTCGGCGGCAGTAATGTCGGCGGCAGTAACGTCGGCGGCGAAAAGGAAACCGATAACCGGGGCTATTATTCGCCAGGACTCAATGACGACGATATATTTCCCAACGTACAAGCCGACACCATGCTTTTGCAAGCCGTCGACTCCGTACAGCTGGCCAATACGATACAGGTAAAATCACCTAAGTAGCATCTAAGTAGTAGATAGCAATTGTTGAAGTAGTAGTAGTGGTATCAATAGTGGTAGTACTAGTTGAAGTATCGTATTTATCTTAAATGACCAGCACAATGTCCGAGACAAATAAATCAATCCAGTTATATAATGGCTCCACGAATAAAAATAAGACTCGTACGATTCAAACTAATACAACTGAATGTCCGAATCCATTACATCCGCGTTAAGAATTGCTGTTCGTTTGCGATAACATAGAACGTATGACATTTTTAGATGGTAAAAATAATTATTCGCAAATCATATCATACACGTTATGTTTGAAATCGTATTGAATCTCAAATATTTAACATTCGTTGAACAAAAACCAAGTTTTTTGTGCGTGTAATGTTTATTAAAAAGACACTACATGTATACATATATTTTTCCTATTCGTATAGTCAAACGAGAAGCATGTACGATTCTTAACATACACATTATTTAGAAGTAAGACCACTATTAGTATTAGTATAGCTGTCGATTAATCAAAAAAAAAAAAAAACTCCGGAAATACCGTATGCATTAATCATCAGAACACCGACGAGCTTTTATCGGTACATGAACTAAAATGAGCTTTTCCCTAAGGTCGGGTTTTCTGGACCGGGTGTTGATGATCAGAATTTCGGTAGGGTTATTGTTATTTAACCGGCGTGGCGTTAATCAGCCTTTGCCCCTCGCTCAAAAACATACAGACAATAAACCAAAAATTGATCAGAAATAAAAATGAGTAAAATACCTGTAAACAGGTCACGCCCTTCTTATCCTTCAGTTAACATTAAATATATTCAATTAGCCCCTATTTTAAATTTAAACATGGTAATTTTCCAAATATTTTTCAATTCTTCGTGTGAACTCATTGAAAAGTTATTATACAATTATACTAATCATCGTTATCAAATAATAATATTCAACACATATAAAATCACGTCACATCACGTCTCGACTAACATAAATTATTACTAAATTAATTGAATATTTCCTATTTATTATTGGCATTAAATTATTTATTTAATTACAATAGATAATATTACCTATACATTTGTGGCTATTAGAATTCGGTTGAACATATTATAGTTAACATTTGGATTATCTCCAAACAAATAAATACAATAAAAAAATAAACCTTTGAAGTTTGGTCGAACTCAGTAGATCGAGAAAGTTTTTGTACAACGACCGTTTTTCCCTTTTCATTTACGCTCGTATGTAATAAATAAACGAGATTTCTTCCGTTTTTGAATCGTGTGTACTCCGGTATGTAAATTGTAAAAGTTTGTATGACTATATATACGCATAAGTATAAAATGAACTTTGTGTTTGATGGTCGATTCTATTGGGCCAAAGGCTAAAGTAAACTACCGGGTTGCAATTGCACATATAAATATACTCAGTGCATTAAATACATACGGGAAAATCCATTTAGATCGGTGTTTTCTCTATACACACATATGTATATACACGAATTCTGTCTGCTAGTATTTACTTTTGATTCAATTTGCGATGCGAATGGACGCAGATGGTCGAGTGCTCTCTTCAAAAATAAACCACATGACCGACATGCGGCAATAGACTCTATTTTCATATGAACGAAACAAATATTTCGGACCATGTAAATAAATATCCAATAATATTCAAATATCTCCGAAATCTAATCAACATTAAACCACGACAAAATAAATATACTTCATAATTATTATCATTAGTGGTTTATGCATTTTTATTAGAATAAGAATAAGTTTGAACCAAATTTAAAAAATAATTAAAATTTTTTATAGGCGACGGACATGCAAGACATGTCATGTTTAGACGATTACGATGGCATGACAGATCTTCAAAGCAATGAAGATTTTCAAGCTGTATTAAACTCGCCTCTTTCTGCCAGTCTAGCAGATCTAGCATACAGTTCAGGACAGACGATGTTTACAGATTTGGGTAGATCACCTCTTCCATCTCCTAGTTTCACTTACCCAACTCCACCAGCCAGTCAAGAAGGCCAGTCACCTTCGCTAAATTTTCATTCAGTCATATCGAACGGTCATCTTGGTGATTTTTTTTATTCATCCGATATGTCAAGTTCTGAAGCTGTAGAAGCAGCTCTAAGCGAAGTTTTACCCAATTTCGAGTCCACTACTGATTCGCCTTTATCAGCTAATACGCCTGTTTCATCTCCAATGTCTATACAAAATACATCCGCTGCACCGTCGCCATTGCCTAACCATCATCAACACACACTACAGGTATAATACGAGTATAAATATTTTATCCAAAGATAAATTAAACATTAATTAACATTAATCAAATATTAATCAATACTTTAATACTACTTAGGTAATGATGCCAAATTCAGAAGACCCATTATTATCTAGCAGTCCTAAAGAATTTAGGAAGAAATTTGATTACCAGACATGCCGCTTGTATGGAGTCAATGGAACCATGGCTCAAGTAATTGATGGCAGTCAATTTTTGATCGATAAAAATGGGGATTTGAAATTAGTCCAAGCCAGTTATCAAAACCCTGGAACTATGTTCGTACAGACAGAAGCCCAGTTGATCGATAAACACATACCAGTCATCAAGCAACAAAAGCCTGATAGTAACCAAAATATTGAAGATATAGATGACATTTTTCTTAATCCATCGAGGTAAAACTAACATCTAATTTTTCTTTCTTAATTCCCGTTTCTCATACTGGGCCTTTCTAAGAAAAACTTGTTTTGAAGGAGGTCTTGAGTTCATATAATTATTAATAAAATTGAGTATTAACTTTTATTAACACATATTTATAGCATACCATCAAATTCTACCAATAGAGTAAATAGAAAACGTTGTTTCGGTGAAACGGCAACATACAAATCGTTCAGATCCAGATTACGTTGCCATAGGCTTGGAATGTTGAATGAACCGACCTTACAATACACTCCTAAACCTATGTTAAGTCCTTCTAGAAATGGAAGAGGACTTTATTGGCAAGCAGTGACTTCATGGCCAAGCTCTTCAGCTGTCAAAGGTAATTTACTTGTTTTTTAACACTATAGATAAAAGGATAACTAATATAGTACATAGGAATTAAGGTACAAAACTTGTTTTACGAGTACCAATTATTTTTTTTTTTTTTAGTTTGAAAAATGTATTATAATTCATTCCACACAAATATTATTAACAAATTGCATTTAATAATATTTTAATGTTTCAGAAGTAATTGTTGAAGATTGCGTTGGACTAGATTCACCGCCCGAATGCGATATCCTACCACACATCAATCTTGGTTCAAATTTCCAAGCAGCAATACCACCAATAAACAAAATCAGAACAATTCGTGAACCGTCTAATGATTATTTACTATGGGACCCTTGTATTACAAATTCAGCTTCTGATAGAGAAGGTAAATTAGAAACTATTTGATTTTATATTTGTTTTAGAGCGTTTAGTTTAAACCAAGCATTTTTTAGTTGAAATGTACATGGACTTCGCTTGCTGTGCTGCAGTACCAGGTGGCGGGAGAAACAAAGAATATGCTCTGCATTTGCTACACCTGTGCAAAGGAAACGTTCAAGTATGTCCACGATAAAATTTACCGATAAATATTTATTAACAAGTTGTTCTGTTTATTAGGAAGCAATGTTAAAATTAATGCAGCCGACACCGTATCTCCCACAAGGTCATCCATTAATGAAATTTGAGTACACAGAATCCGATCATTGGACTCCAAATGAAGTATCTATGTTTCATAAAGCTATATTCAAATTCAACAAAGATTTTGCGTTTATATCTAAAGAGGTGAATTGTTCATTTTAAATGAAAGACTTTAAAACTATTATTTAAATACATTATTATACATTTATAGTTGGGAACAAAAACTCTGAAACAATGCATACAGTTTTATTATTTGTGGAAAAAAGTTTGCCCGGAAGATTATAAGCAGTTTCAATTTCAAAGGCGAAAGTCGAGAAATGAAGACACAATGGTTAATTCAAAATTAGACATTCCTGTAAGTACATTATGCATATACTTTTTTGATATTATCTTTATAGGAATTTCTTTATTCCTCTCTTAGTAAACTCACTCACGTTATTGTGTTAAATTTTTTTGGGGTTTTTCTTTTTTTTATTTTGTCCCCCTCTAGGCTAATGACCTTGAGGTCACCACCAGTTCGAAGGACCAACAAACTTTCGTTTGCGAATTCTCAGACTGTTTGTCGGTGAGTAGGATCCTTTCTCTCCTCATTCGTATCCCTACTCATTTTTAATTTCATATAAAAAATAAATACCTGATTAATTGTCTTCATTATCAGACATTCAGCAACAAAATAGGATTAGCAGCTCATATGAGACTTCATACTAACGGAACACCAGACAGAAGGCAAACACCAACACCAACACAAATTGATCCGAATTATGAGGAATTTCCTTGCAAAATCTGTGGAAAGTATGTGATCCCAAAATATTTTAATTTTTATCCTTAAAAAAACGTTATATAATAGAAGTATTTTTTCTATTATATTTTTTTCAATAGGGTATTTAACAAAGTAAAGAGTCGAAGTGCTCATATGAAATCGCACAGGCCTCCTGATGCGGAACCTAAAAAACCAAAATTGGATCAAACCGTCGACTACGGCCAAATGATGCAACTTAAGACGGTTGCAACACCAATTCAATTACATAGACAATGCTAAATAAACGAATATTTGGCCATAATGAAATGAAGCTCAACATTTAACAGAGCTCGTACAATCAATAAAAACCTTTGTCCAGGGTTTTTGCTATTAAAAAATGTCCAAGCAATATATACATAATATAATTATGTAATAACATACATAAATATTATTACATATATATTAACAAACATACATATAAATACTATATACACAAGTATGAGTGTGTATGCATATAACTTTAAAAATACTATCATGCAAAAGTTCTTCCTTAATTAATTCTGTAGCATCTAAATAAGCAATAATCATAATGTCTTGGACAATAATAAATACGAACAATTGTGCCAATCATATTCACCCTAGGATCAAAATGCTCAGTACGAAACATTACAACTATTTTTAGTCTCTAAGCTTATGAAAATTATAAACCAAATTTCGTCAATTTACACATGACGTGATCGAAATAGTTTCAGGTGTGTGTGTGTGTGTGTGTATGTGAGTGTGTGTATGCATATGTGTATGTGTGCATATGTGTGTATGTGTGTATATGTGCTTGGATACATGCATGCATGTGTGAGTGCGTGTGTGTGAGGGTGTGTACGCGTGTGTATGTATATATATATTAAATCAACATACATGTGTCTGTAAATATATACATATACGCTACTATTTATATATTTAATCAGAAAAAACATATACGTAAAAAAAATGTAATACACTCATTTGAAACACGAATTTGGTACCAACTTGAAAACAAAATTCAATTTAAAATCACAATTATGTAATTAATAATAATTATAGTGCCAAATAAAAATATTTTCCCCTTTGTATTTTTATATCCTGTTATTATTATTTTGTGAATATTTTAAAAAAATTCAATGAAAATATTATCAAGTTGATGCTCAAATTCTTTGACTAAAATTTTGTATATTAAATTTAGTTTCAGTCTTCCCTCCAAAAGCAAATTCAAACTTCAAATGGTAGTAACTAGCTATACTATCGCTATATAAATAATTTGATTTTAGTGAATGTAATTAAACTCATATGTATAAATATTTATATTATACACATTATATTATACCCTACGATTAAATTAATGATTTAAAATTACAATTACATCAACGATCGCCATTGGTTCACAAAAAGTTTAATGTAAGCTCTAGTCCCAATGCATGTTTTTTGAATTGTTAGTTAAAATAAGTAAGATTACGCGTCGCTTATATATTATATAATTCGTATAAAAATGTATATTGAGATGTTAGTGATTAGGTAGTGGTATAGTATAAAAAGGTTTACTCTGCGCCTTTTTATTGCGCTACTTGAGGGTGTTTTTTAATGTTATTTGTTGCCAGTATTGATTTTTGTTATGTTTATTTACTTTAAAGGGAGCAATTTTACATTACTCCTACTATCCCTCCCCAAAAAGCGTTTTTTTTTTTTTATCCGGTCTCAAGCGTTGCCGGTACATTCCATCATTCCCTCACGTTCGAATTTTCCGGCTAAACATTGTGCGCCCACCAAAGGGTAATGATAATAATTAAAGGAAATAACGCTAAAATAAATTGTTATAGTTATTTTAGATAAGAGTTATACGAGATTTAAAATTAAAATTATATTAATTAATACGATTATCTTAAATTATTTAATAGTAAAAAGTATTTAAAAAAGTATTTTAGTACATTCTTAATATTATATTATGATACATTTTTAGTATAGCTCTAAGTTATTATGTGTTTAGAATGTTCGTTGTTGTTTTGGCTCGAAAATTAAAGGAAAAGTTATCGTAATTCTTATTTTGTTCGTTTTTAGTTAATTTACTGGCTAACTAGTAACTACATTATTGTACCTCTATACGATAAGTACGTGTAACTAAATAAATGTTTGTAAAAAATAGTTATTTTTTGTTTCATTTTAACTATTTCTATTAAATATATTATTTTATCGGTATTTCATCGAATCATTGTATACAATCAACAGTGTATAATTTTATTGTACTATTTATTTAATTTAATTGTTGTGGTCTTTCAAAGAGGAAATGAATAAATAAATATTAATTAATGGTTATTAATAAAATGCAATTTTATTTTTATTTCCATACTAACACTCTTGGTGGTGTAGTAATTCAAAAAAAGATAACAAACATTTTTAACAATTGTAACCATTTGTAATAATTGTTGGTGTGTTTATTGGGTTTTCTTTGTACAGTTGTTTTTATATATTAAATACATTATAGAAAGTAATGAAACAATAAAGTGAAAAGTAAAAAATATGTCCCACGCGATTCATCTCTACAATAAGTGTTCCAGCATAAATAACAATTACAACAATTGTTATCGCACAAATCAAAACTTAGTATTTAAATACTTGAACAAATGTATACCTAAACTATCTACAACTTAAAACTGCACGTCATAATAATTAAAATACACTCCTGGGCCTCGCTGAAAGTTTAAAACTAAAATCGACTGGAATACTAATGTTTGAATGGACCATATAAAATTCAAATAAAAATAAAACGGGCAACATTTTTCGAGCGATATATTGATGTAGGTAATAATATTATTCTCCGTAGTATTACGTTCCACATTCCAAGCATAATAGACTATCGTTCGAAAAAATTTCCAACGAATACTGCTCTTCTTTTTTTTTTCGTTTCCGTTATATCAAACTGTAACAAATATGTACACCCACCAATAGATTTTTTTTTTTTTTACGACCACTTCGTCGAAAATCATGAAAAAAAATCCAAAGTTTTTCTACAAATAAAAAAATAAAATCCCGTTCAATTTATCGTTCGTTTTGTTTCCAACTATGTTGTAGACCTTTGTGTCCATACCATACATACACGTTGTAAATGTTTATTTGTATGTAATGGTTTACACAAATCGATTGAACTGGACAAACACTAAATCTGTTTGAGTGAAGATTAAATCCGAGTTTCCCGTCTTCTAAATAGTTTACAACTGATTTTTAAAACGTTTTTATTACCATGACAATTTCAATGTGCGAAACAATACCTTGTACAACACGTTTAATTTGACTTCCGTTCTTCAAAAAATATATTCTTATTTAGTTATAATATGAGCATATATTATCCTTGTTAATAATTGTGTAGAATATAAGCAAAATTACTAAGAATATTGATTTTAATGATCATGTACGTTAATTTGGTAGGTATTACTGTTATTATTATTACCACGCAGATCATTAGTACACAATGTATAGAAAAAAATAATAAAAGAAAATAATTCGCCTCCAAAAATAAGCTTTAAATACGAGTTCCATAAAATTAGGTAAGTGAACATAAAAAGGAAAAAGAACAAATTGTGATGTGCCTATGATGTACTATACAATAATCATGTAAAAAATAATTTATGTACGAACATAATAAAACTAATGACATAAGAAACTAAAATAAGTCATTACACATACTTTTAAATATTCAAAGACACAGTAATTCGTTTTTATAAACAGAAGTAACGTATTATAATGGTTTTTAATTGATATCATAATAGGGTAGATCTTAAATTTGATAAACATTTTATACCTAATATAATATAATATAATAAAATCTGAGATCAAGAATATTTTTAATATCAATACCAAATCTATTACATAATCTCATAATGACATTTTAAGTGGTTTTTTTACTAAACTCGGTACCTATTGCACTTAAATAATTTTAAGGCTGGTTTACACGCTACGACTTATTGTACGTTTTATCGAATATCTTAAACGGACAATAAAACGTACGCTTTATGGAGTGTCTACATGTTCCGCTTATTACAGTTTTCCAGTTTCGGTTCGACAAGACGTACGATTTTCTGTCTATACGTTCCGTTTTACTTGATACGATTTGTGGCTTCCGATAAAACGTACAATAAGTCGTAGCGTGTAAACCAGCCTATAAACATAAGTCTTTCGATTTTTCTCATTTTGTCGATGATCAAATCTGAGAACCTTTAAATTAATATCAGTAAAGATAAATGATACGAGTAGAGTCGATTACAGTAATTTGGAAAATTGTAAAACAAATTTAAAAACCGAAAACCACGATAATATATAAGATAAACCAAATTTTAGACCATATATAATGTATACACCACAGCCATCGTTATTTTTCAATGCTAAAATTTTATATTACTATGTTCTCACTCTTTACTCTTCTCAGGGGACTGAAATACATGTGTTTTCTTCGAATAACAGGTTATTCAAGGGACCAAGCATTTAGTTTGATTTATAAAAGTTTTCGAATTATCGAAAGTCTACTGTACATATTTAACAATACCTCTTTTCCACGCAATATCTTTTAGGATTAAAGATTTAATAGATTTTTTCGTTCATAATTATGTACATTATTAATTCTATACAGTTCGTAACAGTTAAAATGTTAGCTGTTTATATCTGTAATTTCATGTTGTTTAAATGAACATACAAACGTGTTCATTTTGTACATTATTAAGATGATGTTCGTACACTCTCGTAAATAATTGTCCATCCTTTCTTAAACCACATTATTAAATCGAAAATTCGCCGTACGAGTTTCTTGATAACAGTATGTCATAATTGAAAAGTAAATTTATTATTTAATTATAAATTATAAATTTTATCAAATTGCTGCATACGTATTGTAATCAATGTATCATACCTCGTCACAGTTATGAACTACTTTTGCCTATACATCACGCCGTGTTAACATATATTGCATTTGTTACGCGAATATTTACAATATGCCCTTTTGTAAAGTATAATTTAAGAATATTCAAGTATGTAAAATATATAAGCTCCGACTGTTATTATAAGTGCAAATTAAACATATAATAACAGTCGGAAAAATGTATAAATGCTTAAGCAATGTCTTGTCTGATACCTCTACGAATAACAATAATGTGAAGTTTCACTAGTACAGTAAACCTCAATAAGACGAATCCGCTTGGGACCATGCAATTTTCCCGTGTTAACGGGGTTTCCGTCTTGACGGAGTTTAAAAAATTAAATTAAATTAAATTAAAGATTACATACTTATTTTTAGCCAGTACACATAAATAAAAATTATATATTTTGAAAAAAATTGGTTGTTGATTTTTTTTTTTTTGTGTTACCATAATAATGTAATGTCATCGTACAAATATATCTATTATCTATGGGTATCGATAATACGAAAGTAAACTAATTATACGAAAATCATATTATATTTCCATCTTAACAAGGGTTTTCATCAACTTTTATTTCAAAAACGTGTCCATTTCCGGCTTGGTGAGGTTTCCGTCTTAAAATTATATCTAATTTGAAACGGGATCAAACAAATTTTCCGTAATACCGAGGTTTCCGTCTTACCGAAGTTCCGTCTAAGCGAGGTTTTACTGTATTATAGATTCTACAATGTAGAATATTGGTCATAGATATCAATATATTTTAGTAATGTTTGTATTACTCGTATTTTATTTTATCGGTACATGTACTAATATCTGTCGATGCAGATCGGTCATTTGTCCACACGGTTGAGCAATAGGTAGTACATCAGGACTAGAGTAAGTACAAATGAAAAATGTTGGCTTACGACTAAGCACTAATTTTTAAACACTCAAATTCTATATCACAGTTTTGATTATTTAATGACTAAATTTACTTAATTCGTATACCCACAGCTGGTGGCTATCAGTCCACCAGTTCCATCAGGCAGTTCAGTACTGTCAGTATATTAATAATACTATATTATCATATATTTTTTTTTTTGTTTTTTTTTTTAGTGTTAGTGAGGGTAGGTCGCATAATCAACAAACAGTACATTTTGTGGGTCATCGTTATAAAAAAAATTAGGAAACACTGGCATAGATAATCAATTACATGACGGAAAAAAATATGAAGCCCACAATAGTCTCTATGTTGGTTTTTGTATCCGTTCTATATCAGAGCGCGGTGAAGATGAATTGCTCTCACTTCTTATGCAGTGATATTGGCATGAATAAATAGCAGATGTTTTAGAATATAGATCAAACTTTTGAAGCTAGTTATTTCGTATAATGAAAACACTTTTGTGAGTTATTAATTAAAAATTACAAAACATGCCCAAGAAGTCGGTTATAAACGGTTCGTAATTCAAGGAACCCATGTAATCACGACTATTTGAGTTCTTGCTAAATTCCAATTGATTTTATAATTAAACCAGATTGCCGTACATTTGTTTACGATAAAATTATGTGTATACTATATAAAATATGCATATAACTACTAAGTCGAGATTAAATCTGATGAAAAACTTTTTCGAGCAGGAAGGACTGAATAAAAAGTTTTCTTTTTTCAAGAGAAACCCTTAACAAAATTAGTAATTATTTTATTTTTATACTTTTGGAAAGATCTTCACATTCCAGATGGCTGCACGTACAATGAGTCAGAGATAACAATTCGACACGTGTCGTCCGTTCAAGATCACTGTATTCGTTTTTCTTAAGTGTTCGAATAAAAACATTTATTAGTTTTTTAAACGCTCTAACTTTCAATAAGTATTTAAGACTCGAACAATTATTAGACTCCGAGTCTCTTAACCATTATGATGCGCTTTTTTTTCTGTTCAACAATACGCAATTTTGACCAAGAAAATGTCGGATTTTAATACACACTCGGAAATGTTATACATAAAATAACTACTCATAAATTGGTCTTACTCCTATTCAAATTATCGACTTTTCACTTTTATCAACATTATCACTTTTAATTATTTTAAGTTTTCTGAATATTCATATTTAGACAAAACTTTAACAAAATCAGCAGTATTTTATTAGTTAAACAAAATGAGCAAATGCAGTACGCCGGGAAAAAAGTAAACATTGAAACTATAGTTAACAGTTTGTTTCATGCATATTTTTTTATACGAAATATATTTCGTATAAAAAAATATGCATGAAACAATAATTTTTTAAAGGAAATAAATATGACAAAAACAAAACTTATGGTATGAATAAAAAAAAAATATTAAGATTTTTGTGGACTGTTAACTACCTAACTTTTAGTTAAAATGAAATTTTTAAAAATATATTAATCGAATAGGTTTTTCCTCATCCATTAAAGTACCATTTTCATTTTTCACTGTACACAAAACACAGGCTATAGCATGTAAATTGATAATGTAGTGAAGGCAGGGGCGGATCTGGAGACTGTTTAAGGAGGGCGAATGAGAATATTTATGAGTGATGTGTAAAATACAATAATAAAGACTAGAACGCAACTTGAGCAATTTAAAAGCCCAAGAGGGGGGCGTTCTCCACGTCACCTAATCTCATAAAACCACCCCTATGTGAGGTAGAGCCAACAGCCGGTCTTACACGCCGCATAAAATGTTTCACACAAAACAATGCATTGTACTCTTAATTTTAATACTTAAGGCTTAAAAATGAACAGAAAATTTTGCACAGTTGTTATTTGTAGAGAAATAAAGTTTATCAGAAAGTAAGAAAAAATGATTCATTAATTCAACACAATTAAATCACAACATTAATTCATAGACATTACAAACAGATCAAGGTAACCAATTTTTCTCGTGGAATTAAATATTTAAATGTAGCATCACATGAAATTTTTTTATTTATGTGTGAAAGTAAATTTAATGTATTAATTATCATAATTACCTTTACATTTTAAATACAATTTAAATGTACTCATAAAAGTTCCAAGTCAGTAACAAATTTTCAATCAGACATCGGATCGTTCACAAACATATTATAATAAAGAGTTAAGCAACAACAATACACCAATGCTGATTGAAGGTACAAGTAAATGACCCATACTACACTGTTGGACATCGATATTGTTCCGATTTTCTCGATATTGTATCACGATATCGTAATTTGTTCGATATAAATATCGTATCGAATTATATTTTTTTTTTTAATTTATTAATAAAATTTAGTATTTGATATTTATTATTGGTACACCAAAATAGTAAACTTTTATAAATGAACAAGATACTACCCCTACTCTAGTACCATTGATTATATAATAGATATAATATTATTTAGTCAATGCTAGTACATAATACTTATCGATACAAATAACATTATAAGCTATATCAAATTTAATACTAATGTAGAAATGTAAAATTAAATAAAAATAATATAATAATTCACATTTCCGAGGACATGTGTACAAACTTAATTAGTTATATTATTAGACAAATATCAATACTTATTAGTTATTAGTTAACTAGTATTAGTTATTACACAGCACACACAATAAAATTACTAACGCTTAAATCTAAAAATAAAATGTATTTCTAGAGAACTTATTAAATTTGATATTGCGATATATCGTGCAACTAAAGAAACGATACAGTATCGAAAATGTGTCACGACATAGAATAGCAACCTAAAAGAATAATACCAAGAGGAGGACGACCAAGGGAGAGATGGATAGTTGGTGATCGTAAAGATTTAGAAACACCTGTTAAAACGTTGATAACAGAGTATGAGTTAACAATTTGACCTTCTACATATATTATGAGTAACAGACCAGTAGGCAATACGTCTACAAAACTGGGAACACCTTCATATGTAGGCTGCCGTGAGAACTGACAGCCCGTTCTAGATAAATTAAAAGATCGATGATCACACTGTAAATAAGTGGATCATCGGTCGATTAACTAGGAACGGGGAATAACGGCGTTATATATTGTATGCGAAAACCCGGGACAAAGCAGAGCGCAACGGCGGTGCAACCGACAACATCTGTTTGAACGACCTGCAACGATTGTACAAGTCGGATCGACCACGCGTTCGAGTCTAAGCGATCGAACGCGACGTACGACCGTCAGTGCGATGCCGGGAAAACGGTCAGAGATGCGGTCGCAAGTTATAATCGAAACGCGCGACAAACGGGCATTGGTTCGACAGCGAATGGTCGCGGTTGCTTCGATCGTCAACGGTGCGCGAACCATTGGCCAGATAGCGCAGCGGTCGCGATAGTCGACGATTACTGCGTAGTAGCCGATCAATGTTAAAATCGACCTATTTCGTGTTCGAATCTCACATCGATTCTTCGTCTATCGTTTTCCGTTTGTTTTACGTCTTTACTTCCGTCGTCGATCGGATCTGTCCCGTTGGTCCACTGCGTTTTCAAATCTAACGGAGCTAGTACGGTAGAAAATCCGTGCCGGACGTGAACGCAAGCACCGACTGTTTTTCTCGAACGAAAACAAGTGTCAACAAACGGCTCATTAGATGGCGTACCGGTTGAAAAAATAACAAAAAAAAAGGTGCGATTCCTATGCACGCGGCTAGAGCCGCGCGGCTGACGTAGCGCGATTAAATTTTGGCCGCGCAGGTACTACTTTACTTGTTTATAAATGTAACCGATTCCTATGAACGCGGCCGCCGAGCGCGGCAGTCGCGCGCGTCTGGAGCCGCGCGGCGACGACCGCTCCGAGAGCAGTCAAATCGCACGAGTCGCGCGACTAATTATAATTTAATTTTTCAAAGTTCAACATTTTAACAGTGCAATTTTTAAATAATGTCTTCAGTAGGGTCATTTACAATAGAAGAAGACATACAGTTGGCTGAATGTGTCAGCAGACATCCATGTTTATATGACTTGAAAAATCCCAACTACAAAGATCAACAGATTAGAGATAATGTTTGGATATACATGGGTTAGTTGTTATGTGTTCCTCAACTAGATTCAATATATAATTAAATTGATTCAGCTTAACCTAAAAAATTCCCGGAATTTGGTTTCGTCTCGCCATAAATGTTGTTTTTCTATCAACACACTGAAAAATCCTTCAGCTTCCCTGGATATTTCATGCACTTCAATTTTTTTATTTGGTAGTACGCGATTTATGATGGCTTGTTCTTCTTCTACTTATTGTAAAAGAAGTAGTTTTACGATTAATTTTTGTTTTTTTTTTTTGAGGACATAGTAAAACTAATGGTTATAACTGAAATGGCAGTATTTGAAAACACTCAATAATATATAAGTACACTGTATAACCGTTCCAAACAGAGGACTTAATACAATTGCGTGGTACCCACGTGACTACGTGTCTAATTCTAGTCCTATATAGTGTTAGCCGCGCGACTCCTGACGCGAACATATCAATATCTGGGAGATCGATTTCGATCCACACCAAGCGTCGTGTGAGCAAAAAAAAAAATTTTAAAGTCATCGAATAGTTAGCGGACTCCGATCGACTCTTTCAAAAGTTATGTTAAGAGAAAAAACAACAACAGATGACCTTCCAGAAGATCTTCAAATTAATGACTTCATACATTTCAAGTATGCTCCAATTTCTTCTGTTGATGTAGAACGGAGTTTTTCTGTTTACAAAAATATGTTGGCTGATAATCGCCATTCATTTTTATTTGAAAATCTATCAAAGTCACTTGTTGTAAATTGTAATTCTTAAAGTATACACAATATATTATATCACATTAATTATTAAATAAACTGTGCATGTTTTTCCCAGTTTTTTAATTTTTATTTTGACCAAAAACAAAAATAACTTATTCAAGTGATTTTAAGCACATATTTGCATACATATTTTGATAGTTTTTAGTGCATAAACTTCCGGGCCCTAGTTATAATCTTGTTCTTCGAACAATCATGTGAATACGGATATTATATTAATAGACCACATGATTGATATTTTTGTCAATGCTAAAAACAGACGACTTGAATTTGTGTTGTAAAATTCATGTTTTCTTTTTGTCATGGTTTAGTGAAAATTATGACTTAATCCACCCAACCAAGTGTCTGAAACCATCCCTATTCATGTCTTCGTTCCTACTTCCTGCTCCGCTGACTACGTACGCTTACGCGTAATGATCGCACTCCAAGTCGTTCCCACACCAGCCGTTACCGTTACATATTCCATGTGGTGCACGCGGGATTTTCGAAATCCCATGCGACCATGCTACCGACGTACCAATACGTTTTGGGTTTGTTTTTTATTTTCCCACGCGCAGTTAAACCGTCATTGATTTTCAGCTTCGGGATCGGAACGCGTGTGTAATCGTACATTGATTGAATGACAACAATGCCAAACACGCAGTGATTGTAAAAACACTATGGGCCGTGTTCAGATGGCGTTCGAAAACTAAAAATAAATAAATTGCCGACGCCCGCGCGAGAATATAACAAATGCAAACGCGTAGTTACGACAACATTATAGCACGATAGTGCCGTGAAATGTATTATTGGTAAAACATGCGTGATGCCAATCATCCATAGGAACTACCCTTACACACATATATACAGTGGCGTAAGAAGTTTCATTATCGCTACTGGCAAACTTAAAAATTCACCTTTTTCACTAGTAATGTTGAATAACTAATTCGTTTGGTGTACATCTTCGCGTAGGTACAGCTTACCACTCTAACTTGTGGTCCTTATTTCACGTGTACACGTTTTCACGTATTCAACGAACCAAAGACCTTCATGGAATAACAATGTAGTGCACCAACTGAGCTACTACACATATTAAGTTTGGTGTTTATATTAGTTATGTAAAACTACAGAATTAAATTAAAAACTAATTTACTGTATGAATAACTAAAAAAAAATGTATTAATTGAAATTTTAAATTTTAAATTATAATATAAAAGTGTTTATCATACATTATATTATTTAAAATAATCTTGTATTTCATAATACATGTATGTAGATGATTAAACGAACAAGAATGATAAATCTAAATTAAATTAATCTAAAAATAAATTTGTGCAACAATGTTATATTACAAATATTACTAAATACATACCTGGATCTCCTAGACGTCGATTTCTCTGGTTGATTGATATTATGCTTTATTTTCTTATTTTATTAAACATCCTGTTGTTCTACCAAAAGAACAATATTCGTTATATTCTTCTTCATCACACAATTTACAAAATGTTTAATCTCCTTTTCGTTTCGTATAATCCCATACCCAACTTCTTTTTTACCCATTATTGACTCTTAAAAATGTAATATTTTAAGAATATTCTTCAAATGGAACAATTTTGACCGTACTTATACTTGGTATAATTACTGTTGCTAATCGAATTTATCTATTATTAATAAAATTAATGGCATACTATATCCAGAGTGTTAAACCGGTATACGAACATACAAACATACTGTCAAAATAAACAATAAATCGATGATAGACACTAATTTTATTTAATGTTAGGAAGTATAGGTACCCAACTTAACAAAAGTAAATAATAATCAATTAATTCAACCGAAAATCGCTGTACATAAAGGCCAGTTACTGTATATTCGTACGACCGTGTGGTGTACTCGTGAATGCGTGAATAACACTAATTGACGTGAATACGTGAATAACATTAATTCACGTAAACACGGACAGTAAATTCACGTGTATTAAATATAGGTGACTTTAAATTTTCCATTCGTGTGAACACGGGCTACGTGTTCATATACATATTAATTAACGTTTTAAAACGAGACCTCTACTCTTACTACGCCAATACATATCTACGAATAATAAAATTATAGAAGCGGCTATGTGAATAAAATCCTATGATTACGATGTGTCGCAGAACAATGCATTTTTGAAACTAAATAACTAGTTGATACATATAAAGCCCGGAAAAAATATATTGTCGGCTAGTTGATAGTAATTTGAAAGACTGGGCGAAACACAATTCATTTTCAAAAGAAGATTTTTTTTTTTTTTAGTTATGTAAAAAAAACAATTCGGTAATGGTAATGTACGATAGATACATTTTTATGTAATACAATACATCGTTATATTATCGATATTTACTTTTTCCACCAGCATTAATATTTAATTTTAATAATTATGCGGAGTTAATTGAAATGCTTCCTATTTGTCATTGACTGTTTGAAAAAAAAAAACGATTTTTCGCCCAGTGAAAATCCCTTAAAAAAATCCGCTGACGCAGAAGGTCGATTTGTTCAAGTAGCCCAGTGACAGACCCCGCCGCGGGTGCGTTGTGATAATAATGCGCTCATTGTGGTCGTACGTTTTCCGAGCATTGTTCATTCGGCCGACCGTACTACGGCTAATGTCTGCAATGATCGTAAACATACGGTTTGGGTCACGCACGCCATTGACGCCGTACTCGACGTGTACAACAGGTATCATCAATTGATATTTTTGGACTGCCTAATTGAGAATTTTTAAAATAAAAAATGGGAGGAGGTCATCGAAATTCAAAGCAAATATTTTTAACATATTATATTATAATGCAAACATTTTTCGGCAAATGATTTGTGAGATGTCTCGTAATAACGTTTCATATTAAAAACTTTAAAAACTACTGTTTGGAGGTGAATCAAACGAACTGGCAAGGCTCTTGAGCGGTCCAGTAAAATAAAACAATATAATTCAGTCCGCTCAGTCAAAAACTGTCCGTTTTCGAATTCAACTTTTTTTCTTTTCTTATCCATAATCGAATAAAAACAAAATAAACATGAATATAAACTAACATTAAGCGAGTTGTTACTCATAGAGGTTTGTGACGTTCGTGAATGACCAAGTTCAATTGAACAATTCACCCAAAGGAACGATTCGAACTAGTAAACTATATTGTTCTTGAAAGAACGACTGGACGAATTATCGGTCGTTTATTACGAGAAATCCTTCACATTACGTTATCATATTAAATCGTTCACTCGACGTAGACATCCTTTCTTTCAATGAACTAGATCAGTGAACTTGTTAATTTAAATGAACGATAAACGAATAAACTTGTTCACCGGACTGAACGATAAGATCTAACTCTGGTTTCGTGATACTTAGGAAATACGGTCAACACGGGCCAACGGTAATGGACAGACTGGCATCGACATGTGATCGGCACATTAAGCCGGTATTACACTGGATCGACATTAGTGGATCGACAATATACTGTGTCGTGTCGAACGTGTTGTCGATTTGTAGATCATTATTACATACGTTCGACATTTTACGTTCGACATTTATAAAAACTAATTTATTTATTTTCCCTTACCCATATCATCAGTTGAACTTCGGCTATCGTGCGGTTGTCGATTTAGTTTCCTTTAATGTTTACTGACTTTTTGTAAATCAGGATTTCTGTCGATCGACAAGTAAAAATCGAACGGAATTCGGTAGCAAATGTCAAATCAACGTGTCGATCCAGTGTAATACCAGGTTAGGTCACTCGTTCAAACTTTAGGATATGCTTGGCAACCAGTATGATATCTGTATCGGCCGGTAAGAACCAATGTATTTTTTTATCGATTTTTACTTTTTCTTCCTTGACTACGGACCGGATAAAATCTGTCCACCATTTAGTAACCACCGGTGTGCAACATGGCTCCGGTTGCGTCCTCGTGCGGACAGAACAATCTGTTAAATCACGTTCCGAATAGAAACTCACTCCGCTACACCAAACGACGTTGTAACCCACACTGTTTTACTCAGTTTATGTCATTTTCCTCGCGCAAAACGATCGAAATCGTTACGCCACTGACTCAATATGTTGAGTATCCTTTTTTTTTCCTTTTTACGCGTCCGGTAAACGATGATCGCTGTTTCCGCCACCGAAATCCGCCCCGATGTCATTCACGTTGTTTATTCATATTTTTACCGTCGCGCATTTAACGTGCTAACGTAGTAATGATATCACTACGATGACAGACTTCAACAGCAACCGATTGTTTCACAGACGAGTCAGTGGCTGCCTTAACTCTATGGGATGAAGAGGGTAGCGAATAAAAGCCCACTCAAGAAGGTTAAATTATGTTTCTTTGCCATTCCCAAAATAATCGTAGATGTAGTCCGGGATAAGACAATATTTATTGCACCTAATAAAAAAACTTTTTTTTTAGCTTTTGAAAATCACCTAAAAGTGTCTTATACACATATAATAACCATACAATATTTATTTAAAATAATAATCAACAATAGGTAGTCTTGGTAAATCATAAATTCTAGCTATCTTAGTCATTTTTTTACCTTTATCTTAATATATAAATAACATGTATCTACATAAACATAAAAATTCATGGAAGGGTCGATCGCCCCTCAAATACACCACTGCAACAAGCACGGCGCGCAACCGTTGTTGTACCATATTAATTAAATATTAAATATTGTTAAACGATATTAAATTATCGAACATGTAACAACATGATAAGTCATCTTAATGACAAATGATCAAATATTTGAATTAAAAAATACACAATATTATGCGACAAACGAGCAGAGTTTTTTTCCCGTCCA
This sequence comes from Sipha maydis, assembly GCA_034509805.1. NCBI lineage: Eukaryota > Metazoa > Arthropoda > Insecta > Hemiptera > Aphididae > Sipha > Sipha maydis. Next base: position 64,556 of record JASXSY010002102.1, read on the forward strand.
ATCAAAACTTTTCCTGTCCATTTGATGATACGTTGTACGTTTGCACGTTGTACATTTACGTTCATAATAAATAACTAGTAAAAAACTATAATTTAATATATTTGATACAATTTATCAACATATCACATCAAATGATAGTCAGATTACATTGAATGTAACAATCACTTAATGAGAAATCAAGAACAATCAACATTTCTAAATGAAATTATGTTTATATTGAAAACCATTAACTGATTGATTATAAACATCATCAGTTATCAATAATTTCGTACAAAATTAGTTTGATACAGTGACTGTAAAAATGTGTGAATTCGCAAATTAATTCAATATTCCGCCAAATTCATTATCGTCAATAATTGATTAGTTTAAGTAATAATTAATTGAACAGAAAGGTAAAATTTTGATGTTCAATTGTGGACATTGGTAAAAAATGAATATCAATCTTTATTCATACATCGTTAAATGATGATTAAAATGGTTTGATCTCGTTGTCGAAATAATAATATAGCATTTTTAAAAATTAATTTATTAAATACTGTAACTACAGTAAAAATATTGTATGATATGTATGTATTATTAGTATTTTAAACATTCAAATTATTAATTTTACAGTCTACGGTTACTATTATTTGACTTATAACTATGTTGTTGATGGCTACATAAAATAAAATGTTTTCTATGCCGTTCGAATTTTTTTGTACTGCATTCTTTATTTTTATTTATTTTTTCGAAAAACCAAGGGGTGTATACGCACCCCGTTCACGATCTTCAACGATTGTCGTTTTCAACTTGTTGACACGCCACCGCGGATATCCTGCAAACCGACAAGGGCGGCAGTCTGTCGAGCCGCGCACGCGTGTGGCTCTATCTGTCGAACACTGCGCGCCATCCGTTCTTCGCTTACCCACCGACCGATGGACGTAAGTCACCAACAATCGTACACGACGTTTTCTGGCGTCCCGCTGACGCGTCTCCGAGTACCCGGACAGGTTGCGCTTACGGTCTCGTGCATGCACGCCCGCGGCTGTCGTCGTTCGTTTGTTTTTCAACAGAGTGCGCTGAACGAACGAATCCTATAGCTGGACAATCATAAATCGGCGCTGGCAGTTTTACCGAACTCATCCTGAAGCTTTGAGGCACACCCAGAATAGTTCAACGTATCCAGAAAAAATGGCCATGGCCACTGATCGTCCCTGGATTGAGGTCGAAGCCTCAGATGTCACATCTCGGTACGTCGTCCACGAGAAGCCGCGGCATGTTCTTGGTGGACTCTGAAGTGCATAACAAGCACCGAACGCGTTGTAATCATCAGCTTTGCGCAGTGGCGATATCGTAACCAATGAGGTTTATCCGAGGTGCGATTATTGCTAGTTGAAAACTTTAACCAATACCCCGCCATGTGGACATGAAACACTGTCCGCATAGGCAATTTTTGCAGGCCCTGACGGGCTCATATTACTTTGAAATACGTGTTTTAGGATATTGTCTTAAATGTGATTAACGTAACTTACTTTGTTTATCGCTCCCGTAATTTTAGTGAAATTCCCTTACTTGTTCATCATTGACTTTACCACTGCAATCTTCTTCTTTTGCCTCGCCTTTCTCCCAACTATTTGGTTTCGGCCTCCCTTGTCTTACACCTCCACCTCACTCGGTCAATCACATCTCTGCACACACCGACAGCCCTCATGTCATTCTCCAAAGTCTCCAACCATCTCTTTTTTGGTCTTCCTCTTCCTCTTTTCCCTTCAACGTCCATCTTCATAACCACTCTTACCACTGCAATCGTTCGGTCGGATTATTACTCTTGTGTGAAAAACCGTAGGTGTTTTCTGAATATTTACTAATCAATATACATATCAACATAAAGTAAACTCAAATGCAGTTAAAATAATTATGGAAAAATCTGATAAGTTAGTTAAGATTTAATGAAAACATACAAGGGTACGGAGTAAAAACATTTTATTCGTTGAAAAATTAAACGTTTCATGTCAAAATCGTATATTAAAATCTTATTAACTCGACTTTGATGTACTCCATTAATTGTAAACCTCAAATATATAAATTATTTTAATATCAAGAAATTTTAGTAAGTGTTCAATTATGTACGATTTTAGATTTATAAGTATATTTTGGAAATATAAATATTCAACAGATACTTATTATCACTTCATATGAATGAAATTTACCAGTGTGTACACTTAAGTCCTACAATCAACGTTTATAACTGTCTTAATATAAATCATCATGATTTCAAACATAAATCAATAAAATGTCTGAAAACTTAAAGGTAATTATTAATTAATCAATTTAAATTGATAATACATTTGGAATTTTTGAAAACCTTTGTAAAATAATTAGTGGTATAGTATATAATTGCTGCGATCTATAAGTAATATGGTAATAAAAGATATTGCACTAAAATTAAGGTCCCACGTTCAAATTGGTCACAAAATGTAAAATTAAATTTCTTTTAATGTTTCCTTTTTACCATTGACCAATAATCTTTACTTAAAAAGTTGATAACATTTAAGTAGTTTCAAGTTGTTTATGAAAAGCTTTAAAGTCACAGTTTATGGTTTTCATGCTTTTGAATTACATATATGTGTGAACATAAAAATTAAAAAATATAAGTGTTTTTAAATATTAATAACTCTTTTATTTGAATACAATAAATATTATGAATTACATAATTGTAAATATATAATAAAAAAATGTGTAAGTTGAAATACATCAATGTTTTGTTAACCATTATTACTTACCATTTAGTAAGTGATTTCACATACATTTAAAATTAATCTAACCAATTAATTTTAAATTGTTTCAGCAATGTCATAATCTCAATACACAATTACAATTATTTTGTAGCATGGAAGTTAATACATTTATATTATTTTTTTATTAATGTAAAACTAAATATAAAACAAATATTTTCATTTTACATTAAAAAGTATGACATACATTTGAAAAATAATTAAACTATAAGGATCATATTTGATGAAAAATAATAAATACATTATTTATTTTAATTACTTTTTTATTATTATCTCAGTACACTTTAACGATAAGTAAGATGTATTCTTATAATACAGTAAAAGAAAAAAAGTTCTTATATGACCACTTAATGATAAAACACATTACAAATATAATCCCTCAGGAGTGCCTTCTTTCTTGCGGTATAAAACGCTCTCTTTAGACTTTTTGAAATCTTCATTAGTTACTTTCATACGGCGTTCACGAAGAGCCATTAAACCAGCTTCAGTACAAATTGCCTACAACATATTATTAATAAATTAGTATACAAATAAAAATTACACTAGTATTTTACTTTAATAGAGCATTAATTGCATTTAAACATAAAATAAATTGTTTTTTAGGAGCATTAACACATACCAAGTATTAAGCTGAAAACGATTAATTACCATTTGAATGAATGTACATTTTTTGTAACAGAACATTTATTCATCAGGCATTATACTTTTATAATATTTAAAGGTTAGAAATAATATATACTATTAGCTTTTAAAAAGAAGTACTACATTTTATAATAAAACTAATTAAATTTATTTAATATTAGTATTTCACTTATATAAACTAATCTAGTTCACATAGTATGAAAAGATACAATTTTAATTAAACTTCTGAATACATCAATGGTTTTTATCATACTTGAAAAATAAAAATGGAAAATAACATTTTTGAAGTATAGCCTGTCATTCTAAAATTTTACTATACAGAATACACATCAATAAATGTAATGCATTATTTTCTTAAAAAATGTATTTAATTTTAAAAATGCATGGTTATACCTTGATATCAGCACCAGACAGATCATCCTTAGCCATAATAAGTTCTTGTAGATTAACGCCTTCTGCTAATGTCATTCTAGATGTATGGATATTGAATATACGACGTTTTGTTTTTTCGTCTGGCAACGGGAACTCTATCTTACGATCAATACGACCAGGACGAATCAAGGCAGGGTCCAAAGTTTCAATACGATTTGTAGCCATAACCACCTTAAAATTAATAAAGTGAAAATAAATGCAAAACACTTAAAATAAGAAATATACTTTAACATCGCCTCTTGAATCAAAACCATCCAACTGATTAAGAAGTTCCAACATAGTACGCTGAATTTCACGCTCACCACCAGAGTTTGAATCATATCGTTTAGTACCAACTGCATCTATTTCATCAATGAATACTATAGATGGTGCATGTTCTTCAGCTACACGGAACAATTCTCTCACTAACTTGGGACCATCTCCCTATGAAATAATTGTTAATTATTATGAGTCTCAAACAATATCATTATTTAGATATGATATCGATAAGGTTAGATTTTTTTAGAACTATTTTTGATATGGATATCAAGTACAAATATCATGATATATTTAATATCAATATCGAAATTAAAATTAAAATTGACACATCGATATTGAAAATATTGATAGTTAAATAAATAAATATCGTAATGTAGGTATATAAAAAAAAAATCACTTAACGTGGAATGAGGCATTTATTAAGGATTTGTGTGTAGGTAATTTTATGATTCAAAGCATTATGCATTGAATTAGTTTTAGTACTTAGTAGTAAATTAATAATTATCGTTATTCATAAGTGAGTGTAAATGCATTAGGGATTAGGTATTCTATATTATTTTATATTTATAATTTTTAAATAATAAATTTAAAAAAATTAATCTCTACTTTGTTTTTTTATTGCATGTTATATTTTTGATAAATTATTGATACTGATATGTTAAATTTTCGATATATACCTAGGTATAAATATATTATGTATAAATATTAGAAAATACTAAAAACTAAATATAAATAAATCACTTTTTTGATTTTTTGATATATCTATTTTTTAATAAATCGATATTTTGATGCCGTGATAAAATATTGGTTATATCAATTCGATATTGATATTTAAAAATATATCGTTTGAGACCCCTATAAATTATATAGTATAATAGTTATCCTGCAAAACAATATTAGTTCTATATATCTTACCAAATACTTTTGGATAAGTTCAGATCCAACAACCCTCAAGAATGTTGCTGAAGTCTGGTTGGCCACAGCTTTGGCTAATAATGTTTTACCTGTTCCTGGAGGCCCATACAGAATAACACCTTTAGGAGGCTTAATACCCATTTCTTCATAATATTCAGGATGGGTTAAGGGCAATTCAACAGATTCTTTTATTTCTTGAATTTGTTGATCTAAACCCCCAATGTCACCATATGTTTCTTGTGGTGCCTTTTCAAGTTTCATCACAGTCACCATAGGATCAGTATCATCAGACAGCACTCCAACCACTGCATGGACCTATAATAAAAATATACATATATTATATACAATATATACATATAATTTATATATCTTTGTATAATACACATATACATATAAATTTTTATATATTTGAGTTTATTTACCTTGTGATTAAGTAGTACAGAGCACCCAGGTTCTAACTGATCTTTGTCAACAAATGACAATATGCTGACATAATGTTCACTCCCCACTGATGTTGATACAATTGCATGATTATCATCAATGATTTCTTCCAATGTACCTACAGACATTGGACTGCCACGCAAATCATCCACTCTTGAACGTTCTTCCTATTAATTAAATGTAAATTATATATAATTTGTAATGTATTATAAGTAATATATACATTTAATAATATTAATTTATTAATACATATTTTTAGTTTTATTTAAATTGTTATACTTATTATATTCAACTAATTAAATACACTAAAATAAAGACATGTATCATGAAAAAAATCAGAAAAATAAATTAACCATGAAATTAAGAAACTAAAAAATAAATTATCACAATCAGTTAATACATTCAGCAACAACTTTTCTTATTATTATAACTTATCAATTAATAATATCTTAGTATTTTTTGTTATTTTCAAATAACTTTCAGAATTTGTATCCTTATTATAACTATACAGACTATTTTATATTAAGCTCTGTATCAGAGGAGGTTAAACGATTGATTGCAAACAATTTCAAAGTAAATTGTGTTAGAATTTATTTTTAAGTTTGACACTTAAAAATCATAGATACTTAATAATAATAATAATAAAAATGTTATGGAAGTAGATCCTCAAAGGTGAAATATATTTTAAAAGATTGCAGCCAAAAAAATGTTGACCACTCATGCTCTATATCATGTACTCTATACTCTATTCACAATGAGATCAGTACTCGGCGGCCACGTACTGCACATGGGCATGGCTTTGTTGTAAAGCTTTAACTCGAGCGCTTTTGTCTGCGGGAGCGTCGCATTATTCCACAATTGGCAACTAATGTGTAAACATAATCTAAAACATATAGCGTGGTGCGATAAAGGTTATTATTATTATACATTAATACTGCATGTGTAAATATTAGCGATATCGCACGCGGAGACATCATGCACGCAACCAGAGCACCCCTACAGGACACGACGAGTTAAATCAGCAGGTAGTATGCTTGATGGAGGGGTAACACCTGCGTGCCATCGACGAAAAACTGGTCGCCACTACTGATCTCATTATGAATAGAGTATATACATATTTATGTAATTGATGAAAATAAAAACTATTATAAAGGCTAAAAAATACTCTATATAGTTATAATAAATTATACTTAAATTAATTAAAATATTCAATTTGCATTTAACTTTTCCTAGAACACTCTATTATTTATTATATTGCTTTGATAAAAAATCAATTTTTTTTTATATTGACAATTAAATAGAACAAAGTAATACCTATTTAAAATAACTATTAAGCCTATTTATGAATATAATCTATGTAGCACAAAAAAATATATAAAAGGATGTTACCTATTTAAATCAGTACCTCTCTAAATAAAATTACTGGATTTCAGTTAAATTGTATTCCTATTTGTCATGATTTAATAATTATACTTATTAACACATTCAAGACTGATCACGCGCATAACGCGTGATGTTAATATTGCTGTTATAGACTACAGATTTCGGCGGGCGTTATTTATAGTGGACAGAGCGTTTTTAACTTTTTTCAAATACTTATTACTTCGTTGATATTTATTCGATTTTGAAAAACAAAAAACCTATTAACAAAGCAGTTATTATTAAATATTTTTAAATACTCAACAAATAATAGTAAATTATTCTATACATATAATTATTTTATTAAAATGTACTGTTTTTAACAACATAAAAAAAGTTGATCAGCAAAAGTGCTAAAATAACTAAGAAAAATAATATTTTACAAATAAAAATGAAATATAATAATTACAACCAATACTTTTGTTTTGTATATGTTTCAAAACATTGATCAACACTTAACGGAACATCACATATTTTACAATAATTGATTTCCATTTACCATTCATATATTTCCCTTCATCAGCGCATACTTTACAAACTCTCCTAGGGTTCTTCTTTGAATGTAGATGTATAAACTAATTCAATTTTATATGTGTATTTAAAAATATACAATTAGATGAAATTCACGAGAAATATCCAATTTATTTGAAACAAAATTAGAAGTTACTAGAAATTATTTCTGTAGGAAAAATGCAATTGTTATCATCAGTTAAAAATAAATTAGAAACAATGCTCCACGTGAAACCAACCATTTATACATTTTAATTTTTGATGTTGATAATTGTTGCACTATCGATACTATCGATTGATGTAAATATGAAGTGTAGGATAAAAATTGAATTTAATATCGATATCTAAAAAGCATCACGCGCTTAACACGTGATCCGTCTTCAATGAATAAAATACTGTCACGCGCTCAGCGCGTTATTCGTCCTCAACGTATTTTTCTATTATAGTGTTTCATCTCGAATGTGTTAAACAATTATTGCAATTTTTTGAGCTAGTTAAATATCACAATAAACATAACATATACCTACTAATCAAGTCAACTGTTTAATAATAATATTTCAATTTATAATTACTTCATTCCTTTCTTCTTGGGGCTTGAGTCTTTCTTGGTTCTGAATGAATTCCTCTTCCATCAATAAATAATCCTTGACACGCTCCAATTTTAATAACTTCAAACGACATCTCGTGTGTGGAGTAACTACAAAATAAATTAAATCAATACTAAATTGCAATAGAGATAGCAAATACTCACTTAATGGAAGTTTTGTAGCTGTATCTGGACCCTTTGCACGCTTCCTTTTTTTGCCTACTCTGGTTGGTATTGGTGGTTCATACTTCTTCTTCTTGTCCTTGTCATCTTTTTTTTCACCACCAGCTCCTCCTCCACCTGAATGACTTTGGCCCTAAATATTATTTGAACAAATACACAATATGAACGACAATCTAACTATAAACTACACTGATTATTTAGTTTATTATAATTTTTATAATTAGTAATTATAACAGATAGGTATTAATCAACATACCATTATTAATACTTAAACAATCTTCAATTCTTAATACTCGTACACATATATAAAACTAAAAACAAACAACAAATTAAATACAAAATGAGTTAAAAAGTATACATCATAAACACAAAGATTGAAGTAATACAACTTACGGTCTAAGTACGAACACTACAATATGACTCTCAAATTTTGATTATCATTTGCTTAGTTGCCAAATCTATCAAAAACATGCACCGTTGACAACAGTTTAAAAATACCAAAGAGAACAAAAATACAAGCAAGATCTTAAAATAGTGATAAATACGAATCATAAACCTGATCACGGTCTTAGAAGATCTTCTAAGGCCGTGGACCTGATAATAGGTTAAATCTATTATCTAATCTATTATCAGGTCTATGATACGAATCATAGACCACAGATATATATATATATATTTATTTAATATATATATCTGTGTCATAGACATATAAAGATATTTATATGTCTATGATACGAATAATGTAAATTAAAATTCATATACCCTTGGTATAGTATATTTCTATACCCTGGTATAGAACTTCGAATGTTTACCGTTCCACTGTGATTATAGAAATTATATCATTAAATTATAAGAATTAAATTTTTTACTGGAAAATCATGTTTGAAATGTACAATATGATTTATTACATTATACAACACGAGTACCTAATAATATTATACGTATACGTTAAGATTTGGAGTCTGATATCAAAACAGTTATATAAACATATTTAATATATCTGTGGCATGAATTACGATAGTATTAAGATTATTATTAAGTATATTAGTATATATTTAAAATATATTATTTGCTATAGTATATATTAGTATATATTAAGTACCTATATTCATAGGCGGCACTTAGCTCATATTATAGGGTGGGCAAAAATTAATCATAATTTACTGACCCATATAAAAATTTTCTCATATTCAACTTATCTAATACATATACATTCCACCTAAATTTTACTTATTATCTCAATAATAACATATAACATCTCACACTCCTATATTTTTATAATTTATATTTAAATAATTTCCCAGTCAAGTGCCACTAATGGGTGGTTTCTTATTCCTATTTTCATTGTATTTTTGTTCTATCACCACATACACTAAGGGCCGTTCTTACAATGTTTGGTTAGTGCCTGATAACGCTAACCTGAAGAATTTATCATGTTAAACCGACATTATTCTACCGGTTAGTCTTAACCGATACTTAATCGGACATTGTATGAACAGCCCTAATTGTGCTAAATAATACAGATTCGCATCTTAATAAAATAAAAATATGTGGTATATCTTATGTTATGTTTTAAAAGTAATCATAATATTATATTAATATACAGTTTTCTAGAATTTACATTAGCTTATATTAATTTATGGTAATATTGATAATTTTGAACTGACTTAACATATGATTTTCTTATATAATTGTACAATAGTAATTTCAACATAAATATTTTATAAAAATTAAAAATCGTTTTAATAATATTTAATTAATGAGGAGGCAAAATGATGAGTTTGCCCTCTCAATATTTTTCCTGGGGGGCAACTGCCCCCTCATGCCCCCTAAATGCCGCCTATGCCTATATTAGTGTTTAGTATTTACATACTATCTTAATTCATGATCTGTAACAACACTTGTGAACCGATAAATTGTCCAGAGTCGAGAGTCACGTATCAGTAACACAAGTTGTTTGTTGGTTGAACTGAGTCGCTGATTTTTGAAACACTGATTCAACTCCACAATTCATTTTAAAGAACCGATTTTTTTAGTTGACTAACTCATGAACTACACATCCCTATTTATTATTGTTGCTCATTATTTATTATTTTTTTATTTTTTTATTCAAAATAATGGCTCCAAAATCTGTGGTTATAAGCCAATAATTGCAACAAGATTGAGAGAAACAAGAATGAAATATTTGTAATTATTTACAATGTACGGCTTAAATGTATGTAATAGAAAAATTTGTAAATTTCTTCGGTATTTTCTTCGCCGAGAGTAAGTCAAAGAGGTGTTGAATTGTTGAAGATATATCGTATACGATTTAATTTATGTATCGAGAATTATTGCATGTATCGCATACTGGGACAGGTTCTTTGAATATGATGAAGGAGTGGTTTAGGGGTGTGTAACCTATTCTAACTTGGGTTATAATGACCTCATTTCTTCTTTTTAGGCTACAGGAGAAGTTCCTTTGTTTGATGAAAGGCTTGATGTTTCCTTGTCTAATTGTAAGGAGAACGTTGCTCCAGTTTTTCTGTCACGAATTTAGAATTTTAAGATTAACGGTATTTAGTGATGATATAGTTAAGTTTAGTTTTTGAGGAACTGTAGCTTCATTTGCGAATCCATCCAATGTTTTATAACCAGAAATCTCAATGTAAGAAGAGATCCACACGAAGGTGATTGTTTTATTGGTTATTAATGTCATTTTCTGGATCCGCTGTACTAGTTCGTTCCTAGTGTAAGGCAGGGGCGTATACAAAAGGGGCGATAGGGGCGATCGCCCCCCCCTGGACATTGTTGAATGTATTTAAAATAATTAATGTTATGGGTTATGAAAGTGGGTAAAAATTAGAAGTTTAAGCAAGCGAAACGATCGAAAAATTTTGATCCGTCAATTTATTTATAATTTGTACACTGTCGTTTATGTACAAATTTTTTTATAAGAACCTATGATTTGAGTTCAAATTTCGTCCCCCCCTGGAAGAAGAGCTGAATACGCCCCTGGTGTAAGGATTTATCAAGGAATAGTGGCTTATTTATACGCAAGTACGCAAGCTATGTGTCTACAGCGGCAAATTTATAGAATGTATTTTGTTATTAATTATTAATAATAAAAATTGTTTAAATCTTAAAAAATTATGTTTAATATTTAAATACCATTTATCTTGCATACTTATCTAATTAATGTATATTTTACAGTAGGAAATTAAATGATAATTTAGTTAGTGTGGTATATTATTTTAGTTATTAAGAGCAGCAATTTTCCTCAGGCCTACATATGGGAAACATGTAAATACGCCTCTGGATTTGAGATACATTTTAAAGCACTCAAGGAGTCAAATTTAACAAAGTGCCAAATTTGAGGATGAAACTATTTTCAATGCTTCAAAAATAACATAAGTTTTCATTGTATTGTTATGAGCCGGTTCGGTTTAGTCCGTTGAAACTAAAACTTAAAACTAAGTAACGTTGGAAGTTCGCACTTTCAGAAGTTGCAACGAAGGAAATTTAGGTTTAGGTGTTAGGCGAGTTAGTAATACAAAGAGATTAAACGAATAGATATTTTATTGAGTCGCAATAATTGAATACCTATGTACATTAACATTAAAATACGTCTATTTAAAAATACTGTTGTTCAAACAATTGACTCTGCTCTGCTGTGTGGTGTCATTTGTCCAAGCAAACAAGCTAACTTAGCGTTTAATCCAACGCATGTTAATTCCCAATACTAATGGATATAATAATAATAGTAATACTATTAATAATAATAATAATAATAATAATTTTAATATTATGGTGTTCATAAGAAGGGGTTCTAACAGTATAGATGTTGGTGTTTGAAGAAGTGAGCATTTTTAATTTTCATACTTTATGATTACTGTAAAACGAATGCAATTTCGAAAAAAATGGTTGAATTCATAAGCTTCTACGCTATGGAGTCACTCTTTTCGATTTGAAATCAGATATGTCCAAATTAAATACAATTATTTCATGAGATTTTTTAAAAAAATACCTCACTTTTAAGGTGCCTGCTTTAAGATTGAAAATTGAAAATCGACTTCCTAAGAAGCCTATATATTTTATCAAAGAATTTATACATATATTAAAAATTAAGATCGGACATTAGGAAATATGAAACATCTTTCCAACATACGCGCGGCGTACGTTATAAACCCCCCCTCCTTTTTTACCATTGATAATAATAATCATATAATAAACTACAATGTAATCGTGTAGCAATGCAACAGACGGACATAGATACGTTATAAAAATTAAATGTTATTATCGTTATTACATAATTAAAGCATATACGGTTCTTTTCCAAACACGGCACACACGAAACGGTGCATCGTCTACATTTGTACGACTATATAGTTGTTTCGCGTACCGCAGTAGTGCTCTACTACAACACCTGAAGTACCACGATTAACATTATTACTATACAATAGCTGTACATTTGTGCGTTACGGCCGAACTACCTACGACAGTGATTACTAGCAGTGAGCGGTAACGAGGGTTCATCAACAGTCGGGTCTGCCCAAATATTTATAGTTTATCCAATATTATTGGCTTCAATTTTCTCTTGTTTTTGTTACATAGCTATTCGATATTGAACGCACTGTATTTGTTTCGCGATTGTCGATCATATCATATTTTCCAAAAACAACGATTTTGTAGAAATGTCGAAAACGACAAAAGATCAAAGAGTTCTTCCAGCGCCATTAGTAAAAATATTCAGGTACGCATTTTTGTTTTGTTTTGTTTTTTTTTTTTTTCTTAAGGGCAAGTTTGCTTATGGATAGAGTTAATTAACGGATTTAATATGAATGTCTATTAAAAGTATACTTAGTTTTGTTACTGTTCTATGTCTAAGAGACAATAGGTATTAATTATTATTTTTAATATCCACAGATTTTATTTCAGTTTTAAAATCAATCTAATATATTTAACTAAATATTCATTGTTCGACATATTATTATAACACATACATCTAATATTGATAATTATTACACAGTGGATCTAAGAAATTTGATGCCTAAGGCTAATAAAAATCCATCACTCTTATGTCGTTGTAAGTTTAAGTACAGCTTATGTTCATAGCTATTTTTATTTTTCATAAACTTAAGAGCGCCCTAATACCAACATTGTCTGGGAAAAGCATACATATCTATCCTCCTCTAGATCTGTCACTATTATTATGTATACATTTAAGTGTATTTTAGTAGATTTGTTGATATCTAATTTGTCTAAATTATGTATTTACCTATCTATGAACGGTAATTTCATTATCATATTTAATCCAAATTGTATTATTTTTTAACAGTTATGTAGATGAACACGAAAAAAAATTTATAGAGACATTGTCACAAGCAGTTTCAATTAAATCTGTGTCAGCTGATCCAGATTTAAGAAATGATGTTATTAAGATGATGCAATGGGCTCAAGTAAAATTAATAGAACTTGGAGCAACAACTGAACTTTGTGATATTGGCTCACAGGTAAAATACCTGTTTCATTAAATTAATTTTGTTTTGAAATTTATTCCAAATCTACATAAAAATAACATTTAAGAGGACGCTACACCCGCATGTGTGTCTTTGTCTAACAAACGCGTAATAAAGCAAATTTTACTCTCAGCAGATCACGTTTATCTCAGATCCCTTATAAAATTTAAAGGTAAGATTATTATCTAGGTTTTTTCATTGGCATTTTATTATATTTAAATTTAAAGTGATTTATGAGTATTTTAAAATGTAAATTGTTTGTAGAACTTAAAATATTCATAACTAGCTTAAAAATTAAAATATAATTATATGCCAATAAGAAGCCCTAGATAATAATCTTACCTTTAATTTTCTAAGGGTTCAATTTTTAAACTAACAGAAATAAACGTGATCTGCTGGGAGTACAATTTGCTATGTTACGCGTTCGTAAGACGAAGATAACACATGCGGGTGTAGCGTCCTCTTAAGGTTATAGGTATGTTTTTTTAATTATTAATTTTTTAGGAATTAAGTGGTAAAACTGTACCCCTTCCTCCAGTTCTACTTGGATCATTAGGAAACAATCCAAACAAGAACACAATTTGTTTGTATGGTCATCTGGATGTCCAACCAGCAGATATTTCAGATGGATGGGATAGTGAACCTTTTATCTTAACTGAAAGAAATAGTAAATTATATGGAAGAGGTTCTACAGACGATAAAGGTCCAGTTCTTGGATGGTTTCATGCTATTGAAGCTTATCAAAAAACTGGAACAGATATGCCTGTTAATTTAAAGGTTAAATATGCACAATTATTTATACCTACATTAATTATATAATTTAAATATTTTTGTTTTGGTTTTTAGTTTGTTTTTGAAGGAATGGAAGAATCTGGTAGCATAGGCTTAGATCAATTACTTATTAAGAAAAAAGAAACATTTTTCAATGATGTAGACTATGTTTGTATATCTGATAGTTATTGGTTGGGAACAGAAAAACCTTGTTTAACCTATGGACTCCGTGGTATGTGTTGTTTTGGTGTAGAAATTGAAGGTTCGAGTAAGGATTTACATAGTGGCATGTATGGTGGTACTGTGTTAGTATCAAAATTATTCAATAAACTAAAAAAAAAATGTTTATAATATACATCAATGATAACTTTTATTTTAGATATGAAGCCATGTCGGATTTAATTTTTATTCTTAATCAGTTAGTTGATTTAAAAGGTAACATTTTAATTCCTGGAATTAATGAAGATGTAGAGCCATTAAGCGATAAAGAAAAAGAATTGTATGATAAAATACAATTTGATGTAGATACATACATTAATGAAATATCCGCGTCTAAACCACTGCAAGAAACTAAAGTTTGATTTTTAAATTTTTATAGTCACAACATGATTATATTTAATAAGCTGTATTTTAGCAAAAATTATTGATGAGTAATTGGAGGTATCCAAGTTTATCAATCCATGGAATTGAAGGAGCATTCTCAGGAGCTGGATTTAAAACTGTAATACCACGTAAGGTGATAGGAAAGTTTTCCATTCGATTGGTACCAAATCAAGACCCACTAAAAATTTCCAAATTAGTAAAAGACTATACTAAGAGTGTTTGGGAAAAGCGTCAGAGTCCTAATAAATTAGAAGTAATTATTAAAAAAATTATTAGTTGTATAAAATTTTGTTTAAATATATTTTTAAACTAGATCTATACTTAAAATTATATATGTATTTTATTCTATAAGATAATTGTTATTAACTAATTTACTTTCTATATCACTTATTAATTCATATTCAAGATTTAGTTTAGCATTTTATTCTTGATTTTTTTTCCAATTAAAACATTTTTATTTTGTATTAATTTTGTAGATTATTACGGAAGGAGATGGCGGCAATCCTTGGATGACAGATCCATTTAATCCTCATTATTTAGCAGCTCATAAAGCTACAGAAAGTGTATATAATATTGAACCAGATTATACTAGAGGTGGTGGATCAATTCCTGTTACATTGACCTTACAAGTTTGTTGTTTATAAATTATTCTATAAATTCTTAAATCTATATTTACCTTCTGAATTTATAGTACACTAAATGTATTTATTTTAATTTTTTTTTTTTGTGAAGGAAGTGACTGGAAAAAATGTTCTACTATTGCCTATGGGTTCTGGAGATGATGGAGCTCATTCACAGAATGAAAAAATTGAAGTGCGAAACTACATTGAAGGAGTAAGCTCTTTAACATAATCAAAAATGTTTTAAATTTAGATTTATTCAACATATGAGAATTTTTATTTCTAAAATGTAAATTAATAATTTGATGTAATTATTTACCTAATAATTATATTAATATATAATTTATATTATATTATATTATTTTATTTATAAAAAAAAGTTAATTTTGATTTGCAATTTATTCAAATGATTATTAAATATAATTTGTAATTCATTATTATTATCAAATATATGATAATGATTACATTTTAAATTTACATTAATGCCTATCACATTAATATTTAGTGATCAATATTATAGAATATAATACAAACATTATAATTACATATTATTTTATATCAGTTATTAAAACTTCAGAATATTTTATTTTTTAATTATATTTTAAATTTATACATAATTATAAAATTAATGTACATAAATAATTATTATTTCTTCTTATTTTATTTTATTAAGTATTGTACTTTTGACAACATAAACAAAAAATAATAATCAATGTTTTTTTTTTCAGACCAAACTTATGGCTGCTTACCTTTATGAAGTATCCAAAATTAAAAATTCTAGCCAACAATAAATAATTTAATAATCAATTATACTATTTCTAACCATCATTTACTATTTGTCAATTTATATTATTTTATTATATTAAAACAAAGTTTATTTTTGCATTATAATTGATTTTTAAGACGTTTATATGTACTAAATTGATTTTCATGTGATATTAATTTGTATAAAAAATACTTTTACTTATACAATAGTTTTGAATTATAAATGTTATTAATTAAAAGCAGATTGAAATAAAATACATATCCTATTTAGTATTAATATGTTTTTAGTGTATTTATAATTGATTTATTATTTTTATATGGCAATACATTGCTGATTTATAATATTTTATGAAAAAATTGTGATTAATATTAATAAATATATAATAAATATTAAAAGTCTGATTTTTGAGGAATACAAAACATTTCATTTGTAATTATTGTAAATTCTACAAGTATAAATATTAATATAAAAACATAAAATATACAAAATTGAGAATTTTAAACTTTATAAACACAAACATTTTTAAAACTAAATAAATAATATGTATGTATAGTTATATTCATTATACATGGAAACAAATATCAAAATAAAAACAGACATTAAGTAAAAAATATTGAGATGTGCTTTATGAATAAATCATTATTATAAGTAAATTGTGGGTAGATACACATAATTTACTGTTAATAACTTAAAACTCATAATACATATTACTTACTTAAGTAAATATTTGAATACAAACATAGTAATTGTTAAGATTCAGAATTGAATACAAAATGCATAATTGTGTGTTCTAAACAAATTATACGTTCCAAGTACAAATACATTTTTATATTAGAAAATTAAAACATAGAGGTTTTGAAAATTACTTCTTAGCTATTAAATTAAATTACGCTCATTTATTGGCCACATTGCTTATGATCACAAATTTAAATGATGGTATGGATAATATATATTACAGGAGCATCTAATGAATTCCTATTTCTTAAAATAGGAATGCTCAGATTGATTACAATATAAATTATAACTTTTTTTTTGTAATAGTACATTGTTGAAATGTTCAGTTTCAACTTGAGATGGTTTTATTAATTCATTGATATTTTCTTGTTTTTCATTTTTTTGTAGAAAAGAATGTGTCTTGTAATTTAATTTTTTATTTAGTGGTTCATTTAATTGTTCACTAAAATCATGTGGCAGTTCATCATTATTTGATGCTGTATCAATGAATACTTAAATAGAATTTAATTCTTTTAATGACATTTTAAGATGGTCATTATTTTTTAAATTGTTTATTTTATTGGTGAGGCTAATGGCTTTTTCTTTAAATTCTTGCATATTTAGAGCTTTTTTATTGTTATATATTGTGTTACCACTTTTGTGTAATTGACCATCCTGCATGATGATATTGTAATTTTGTTTAATATTGTGTAAATTGGCTCGTGTAACTAGATTTTCTCTTTTTAAATCACTTCCTATATTGCTTTTGGAATCATCCAATATTCTTTCTATTGTCATCCCTTGTGATAATTTTACTGCTATTTCATGCTTAATTATATTTGGCAAACTAATGTGTAGGATTTCATTTTCTTGGTGGCCATAGTGATGTTTATAAAAAACTATATTACAACTACTTTTATTGAAATATTCAAATAATATGATATGACTTGTACAGCAAATATTAAGTTTTTTACTCCCTTGGAATTTTTTTAATCTTTTAGAACAGTCAATTTCTTTATGCACACCTGTTCGACCACACTCATAGTAACTTCTATGACCATCTTTACATTTTTTTTTCCCAGTTAGCAGAACATATTCACATCTATTTTTCAATTCATACTCTTTTAACCAGCTGTTAAATTCTAAAATGTAAAAGATTATTAATATGAAAATAATAAATAAAAATATTTCTCTAAATAAATCATCATACATACCAGATACATTTGAAAAGTTATATATTTCTTTTTTAATACACGCTCCATGATGAACATTTAAATGATCAATTAATAAAACTTTTTTAGAAAATGTTTGATTAGGACAAGAAATGCATTTAGATGATTTTTTTTTTAGTTCATTATTTATACCATGTTTATTTTTCATGTGCCTTGTAAGTGTAAACTTGGTGGAAAATTTACTCTTACAAATAATACAGTTAAATTCCATTTTTTTAATTACATGTAAAATAATAAGATGCAAATAGGTTTACTAAAAAAAAAAGTATGTATATATATTTATACGAAAAAGTTAAAATATCGATAGCACACTTTATAACCGTCATAATCCGCAATAACTCTATAGGCCAGTTGTACCACGGAATAGATTAAATCTATACTTTTAATCTATTCCGTGATATTATCGTGGTATGAGAGATTGATAACAACCACGAATTGAGACAAGGTTTATAGATAATAGATTATCTATAAACCTTGTAATTGAAATGTATATTAATTTGTGATAACAACTAAACATAAAGAAAGAGAAAAAAAATTACGCGCATGCGTAGTATCTGTAAAGTGCATTCCGGTGCTTAGACGCTGCGGTATTTATGTAAACTTATCTATTCAACGGTTGTTAAATTATCATTTAATTTTTTTTTTTTGTGACCCCTAACATTAAGTAATCCCATACTACTATTGATTTGGTTGTTTATTATATTGCGTAATTGATGTATTAGTGTTATTGTTGGTCGTGGTTGTACTTGTACGTTTTATACGAGTTAAAATATTAATTATTATATTTTTTGGTACATTTTTACTCGGCTTATTTTACTAAAATATCGTTTTTTAAACTACTGTAGAGCTTCACACACCGCTCGTTGCTCCATCGGTATTAATAGGTTTGAATTTAGAGAATTTCAATGGCGTCCGTTCACCCACTAGCAAATGTTTTTCGGTAATCCATTTGCATATTAAAATATTACCATACAATTGTACTTATCTATACAAAAAATACAATACATACTATACTAATATAATGTAAATAATGTGCTAATATAAATCTATCCTAAAGTATTATTTGTGTTCTTAAAATTAATTTTGTTTCTAATTATGAAAAGAATCTGCAAATCAGTTTGTAAATTAAAAATATACAAAAATAAGTAAAATATACATTATTATTTACTATATAGTAACAATAGTATTTTAGCATAACATTATGTAATTATTTATTTGTTTATATCTTTTTCTTCTTCTTTTGCCTCGCCTTCCTCCTAACTATTTGGGGTCGGCCACCTTTGTCCTACACCTCCACTTTACTTGGTCAATCACATCTTCTCTGCACACACCGACAGCCCTCATGTCATTCTCCAAAGTCTCCAACCATCTCTTTTTTGGTCTTCCTTTTCCTCTTTTCCCTTTAACGTCCATCTTCATAACCACTCTTACTGCATTCGTCTCCTCTCGCCTCATCACATGCCCAAACCATCTCAGCCTATTTTCTCTCATCTTGTCTACAATTGGCGCTACACCAACACTACCTCTCACGTATTCATTCCTTATTCTATCTTCTCTTGTCATTCCACTCAGATAAAACAACGAAACTAAAAGTAATATTATAGTAGTATATGTGTTTATATCCATATACAAATAAATAATTACATGAATCTAATCTGTATTAGATATATAGTATCTTAGGGATAAAGTTCCATTTTATTGTGTTATTTCTCTTCTATATATATAAAAATCTATGTACATTTTGAATAAATTTTATAGCTCAAGATCCACCGAACCGATTTCGATAACAATTTTAGGGCATATTAAGATTAATATGTAGATGGTTTCTGTGAAGTTTAAAAAGGGGATTGATCAACCCCGGGAGGTGCTCAAACAGGAATTTTGAGATTTACGATAGAAATTTTTGTTTATAAATGGTTGCTATGGGGGTTATAAGATATAATATGAGAATAATATTTATTTATTAGTGGTTGCCATTGGTAATATATAAAATTAATATAATAATTATTTGGTGTTTTGTTATTTGTTAATTGGCTCTCATGATTACTTGGCTCCCATGATCTTGGCTCCCATGGCTAAGTTGCACTTACTGCAGTGAATTACACCAAAAAGGAGTTGAACAATCATAATTTTTTTGTAAATGAATGTTTGTGTGCAGATCTGTGGGAAGAAGATAGGCTAATTTATAAAGGGTTAATTTAGTTTTTTTTATTCATCGGATTTTAGTATGTTAAGGCTAGGTTAGGATTATGTATTAATTAATTATATTAACCCACCGTATTATGTCAAACTTTGTATAACTTTGATACTTTATTAGAGTTAAATCATACACTTACATACAAACAGCACTAAGTCCGCGATTTACCTCAGGTAGATTGCCTACCTGATAATATACTGCTGCGAATCAGAATTTTTATTCCGGGCAACAGAAAACTTAAGATAAATCTAGAACATCATTCACCGAATATTAAATAACGAATTGAACAAAGTTTGAGTCATATAGAGTTAGTATATTTAACGAGCAACGAAGTGCACGGGATCAGCTAGTTTGGTATAACACTTTGGGGTTTTATTTTTGTTGAAAAAATATTCTAGGTAATTATTTACTTTTGGTGAATAAAGTAGGGGAATGAATAGAAGGGATAGGTATTTAAAAGTGTAAGCCGTACTGCCATGGTATAATTTCTATAGGAAAAAGTCTAGTCATTTTTAATGCATATAAATAGTTGTTAGAATTGTAATAAGTAAATTATTAGGTATTAAACATTAAAATTTTGGTTATTGGTAAACATTCATTTTTGTTTTAAATAATTTATTTAAAAAGTTTATTTTGTTTATTATGCATAACATATTTTGATAGGTATGTTGATGATAATAAAAACAAATTTATGGAAACATTGTCTCAGGCAGTTTCAATTAAATCTGTATCAGCTGATCCTGATTTAAGAAATGAAGTTGTTAAGATGATGCAATGGGCTCAAATGAAATTACAAGCACTTGGAGTGGATGTTGAATTATGTGATATTGGTTCACAGGTATAATAATTTTTTAATGTTTTTTGTAATTCACAAATCATTTTTATTTATTTATTAAAGTTTTTAATTACAAAACTATTGTAGTTTAACACTATTTAAAAAGGAAAAACAAAAAAAAAAAACATGCAGAAAATATGAAATATAAAGAGAACAGACAAATAATAAATAACTTTTAACTAAATTAGGAAAGCAACAAATCTTATAACATTTATAATAGGTACTTAATATTACTGGATTTGAACTAGAATTGGGAACTGAATTCACAAATAATGAATAATAAAATTGAACTTATTAATAACATTACTTAGTTATTAATTTATTATAATATTAAATTTCTTATAAAAAAAAGTAATTTTTAAATATTGAAATTCTTATAAGTTTTTTGTATCTAATTTATGGAAATAATTTATAGCTAATTTCGAAAATATTCATAACTGTATAAAATAATTTTTTTAATATTGCTTTTAACCAAATAGGAATACTTTTAAAACATATTATTTTCTGTAATTATATTAGATCAGATTAAATATATAAACATAATAACTATGTAATACAAAATTATGAACCAATTTATGTTATAATTTTTATTTATTTTAGATGTTAAATGACAAAATAGTTAAACTTCCACCAGTATTAATTGGGACCTTGGGTAATGATTCTTCTAAAAGCACAATATGTCTGTATGGACATTTAGATGTTCAACCAGCTGATATTTCTGATGGGTGGGCCAGTGAACCATTTGTTTTAACTGAGAGAAATAGTAAATTGTATGGAAGAGGTTCTTCTGATGATAAAGGACCAGTTCTTGGATGGTTGCATGCTATTGAAGCATATCAAAAAACTGAAACAGACATACCTGTTAATTTAAAGGTTAAGAATACAGAATTAATTATATGTATAATTTATTATTTTAATATTTATATATTGGTTTTAGTTTGTGTTTGAAGGAATGGAAGAATCTGGAAGTGTAGGATTAGATCAATTACTTATTAAAAAAAAAGAAACATTTTTCAATGATGTAGACTATGTTTGTATATCGGATAGTTATTGGTTGGGTACAAAAACCCCTTGCTTAACGTATGGACTTCGTGGTATGTGCTCATTTTTTGTCGAAGTTGAAGGTTCTAGTAAGGATTTGCACAGTGGAATGTATGGTGGAACTGTGTAAGTAATGACTAATAAGTATTAATAATTATAAGTATTCATACTGATTTATATTTTATTATTACATTTAAATTTGCCTTGTATTTTATTGTCATTTAATTATTTTAGTTATTTATAAAATTAATAGTTATACTACTTAATATTCAAACATGGATAAAATAATATAATATTAATAAGTTTTTTAACCAAATTAATCTTTTTGTTTAAAAAAAAAAAGTTTTGCATTCAGTCTCTTACCACATAAAAATATAAGAATATTTGATGGAAATAAATAGATAAATAAATAAAATTAAAATTAAATAACAGATTAGAGTGTAGAAGCCTCTCAGTGGAGGTATTTACGACTTAATTAAATTATTTAGTTAGGTTACCAGGTCATGACACCAATATCTTTTACATTTTTTAATTGGACTGCCTGGCATAGTGATGAATAAAAATTCAGAGATTAAAGGGTTTTTATGGATTTTTACTCTTTTGGCCACTTTTAACCTCTTACTACATGAAACTCCACAGTTCCTGCTCTACAAACTTTTACTAAATTAATCTTCTTTTTTTTAGTTACGAAGCCATGCCTGATTTATTATATATTCTAAATCAATTAGTTGATATAAAAGGTAACATTTTAATACCAGGAATAAATGAAGGTGTGGAACCATTAACACAAAAAGAAAAAGAACTATATGAGAAAATAGAGTTTGATATTGATGAATATATTGATGAAATTGGTGCATCAAAATCACTAAAAGATACAAAAGTTAGTAATTCTTTTTTACTATTTGTTAAATAAATGTTGATAAAATCTCTTTTTTAGGAAGATTTACTGATGAGTAATTGGAGATATCCTAGTTTATCAATTCATGGAATTGAAGGGGCGTTTTCTGGTCCTGGATTCAAAACTGTAATACCTCGTAAAGTTACTGGAAAGTTTTCTATTCGATTAGTGCCAAATCAGATACCATCAAGAATCACAGAAGTAGTGAAAGATTATGTTCAAAGTATTTGGGAAAAGCGACAAAGTCCTAATAAATTCAAAGTACTTAACTTTCAACACTTATTCACCTTAAAGCCTAAATGTTGATGATAATGGAAGTATGGTGTTGTGGAAAAAAGATGAACAAAAGAAGGAAGACAGGGAAGGAGATCAGAATTAGGTGGTGGAAATTAATAGAAAACAAAGAGAAGGAGTTTATAAAGAAATTAAAAGAAAAAGCTGTGTGGAATGTTGAGGGAGATATAAATGATGTTTGGAGAAGGATGGCCACTTGTGTTAAGAACATAGCAAAAGAGGTTGTTGGTGAAACCAAAAGTAGTTTACCAGAAGACAAGGAAACGTGGTGGTGGGATGAGGAGATTCAGAGAGTAGTAGCGAGTAAGAAAAAGCAATTTAAGGTATGGCAGAAAAGTAGGAAGAGGGAAGATTGGATAGAGTATAAAAATGTATGTAAAATAGTGAAAAGTGCGGTAAGCAAAGCAAAGCTTAATAGGTATGATGAGTTATATGAGCGGCTAGGAACACAGGAAGGAGAAAAAGAAATTTATAGATTGGCGAAGGTGAGAAAAAAACGATCCAAGGATTTCCAAGATGTCTGGTGTATAAAAAATGAGGATAAGAGAGTTTTAACAAATGATGAGGATGTGAAAAAAAGATGGAAAGAATATTTTGAGAAATTACTGAACGAGGAATATCCAAAAGAAGCTTTAGAGAGTATGTCATGGAATGAAGGATTGATTGGTCTAGTGGGCGAGGTGGAAGTGAGAGATGCGGTGAAGGCGATGAAAAAGAAAAAAGCGGTAGGACCAGATGGAGTACCTGTAGAGGTGTGGAAAATGTTAGGAGATGTAAGCATTGGGTGGTTGAAAAATCTTTTTAATAAGGTACTGATAGAGGGAAAAATGCCAGAAGATTGGAGAAAGAGTTTTATTGTACCAATATTTAAAGGAAAAGGAGACATACAAGAATGTGGGAACTATAGAGGAATAAAGCTCATGAGTCATAGTATGAAGATCTGGGAAAAGATTATAGAGAAGAGGATAAGAAGTGAGACGTCGATATCAGAAAACCAGTTTGGTTTTATGCCAGGAAAATCGACAACGGAGCCATTATTTTGTGTTAGGCAATTAGTAGAGAAGTACAGAGAAAAAAATAAAAAACTATGCATGGTGTTTATAGATTTAGAAAAGGCGTATGATAGGGTGCCAAGGGAAGTTTTAAGGTGGGCATTAATGAGAAAAAATGTCCCAAAAATGTATGTTAATTTGATCCAGGATATGTATGAAAGGTCGAGTACTAGTGTCAAGAGTCGCTGTGGAGTATCAGAAGGTTTCAGTATAGGAGTAGGTGTGCACCAGGGGTCAGCTCTAAGCCCCTACCTGTTCTCAGTGGTAATGGATGAGGTTTCAAAGGAGATACAGGGTGAGATACCATGGTGTATGATGTTTGCGGATGATATAGTTCTGATAGGAGAAAACCTAGAAGTTGTCAATAATAGAATAAATGAGTGGAGGTTAGCCCTCGAAGAAAAGGGAATGAGAATTAGTAGAAATAAAACTGAGTATATTGAGTATGATTTTGGACAAAGAGACCAAGAAGTTGAAGGAATGAGGAGACAACTGACAATAGATGGTGATGTGATAGGTGAAGTTGAGAGCTTTAAATATTTAGGATCTTTTGTTCAAAAGGACGGGGGCTTTGACATTGATGTAAAACATAGGATTAAGTGTGGGTGGCTGAAATGGAGAGAAGCATCGGGCGTGTTATGCGATAAGAGAATTCCAATTAGGCTGAAAGGTAAATTTTATAAAAGTGTAGTGAGACCAACTATGCTGTATGGTTCAGAGTGTTGGGCGGTTAACAGGAGAATAGAACAAAGTATGAGTGTCGCGGAAATGAGAATGCTTAGATGGTTGAGTGGAGTGACAAGAGAAGATAGAATAAAGAATGAATACGTGAGAGGTAGTGTTGGTGTAGCGCCAATTGTGGACAAGATGAGAGAAAATAGGCTGAGATGGTTTGGGCATGTGATGAGGCGAGAGGAAACGAATGCAGTAAGAGTGGTTATGAAGATGGACGTTGAAGGGAAAAGAGGAAGAGGAAGACCAAAAAAGAGATGGTTGGAGACTTTGGAGAATGACATGAGGGCTGTCGGTGTATGCAGAGGAGATGTGATTGACCGAGTAAAGTGGAGGTGTAGGACAAGGGCGGCCGACCCCAAATAGTTGGGAGGAAGGCAAAGTAGAAGAAGAAGACTTATTCACCTAAATGATATTGATTTATTTATATTTATTTATAAAAATTTGTTATTTATTATTTAATATTCTATAATTAACTGTATAACCTGTCATTTTTAGGTAAATTTAGCTTTAACTGATTAGGTATAAGAGGTTTTAAATATTTCTTACTAGTGGCAATCTAATAATAATTAAGTAAAGTAATAATTGATAAAGTAGCGTTAAAACACACTTGAAGTATACTAAAATTAAATTTAAGTTCTTAATGTTTCATTTATTGAAACTGTATAATTTTAAAATACTTAATCCTACACCTATAGTTTTTATTCATTTTCTCTCAATTATATTGGATTGGCCACGTCCTCCACTTCTACATGGTTTTTTGTTTTACAGTCGCTGCTATCCTCATGACAATCTCAGTTCTGTACAAAAAAATTGAACTTTTAGTGCCTACTTCTAAATTTTTTTTAAGATTCTACCATATTGTTTTTCTAAATCTATAACTTCTATATACAGTTTATAAAGATATTTTTCTAACTTTATACAAGTATAAATTATAATTTAACATTTTTAATGAAACAGATATATTCAGTTGGTGAAGGTGGGAATCCCTGGAAGACTGATCCATTTAATAAACATTTTTTGGCAGCTCATGAAGCTACAAAAACTGTTTACAATGTTGAACCTGAGTATACTAGGTGTGGCGGATCTATACCTGTTACATTAACTTTACAAGTATGTATCTATAGAAATATATAATATTGTAACTAGAGTTTATTAATTATTATAAATTTATTTTATATAATATATAATTTAGGTATGCTCTCATTTTAAAGCTTAGTTGATTAATCTTTAGATTATATATAAATATGTAAGATTTGAAATTTTAAGTGTCAAGAATTACAAAATCTGTACTAAAAACTTTTTATCTTATATACAATTAATTCAATTAATTTAATATCTAAGTAATTTGAATTTTTATTTTTGTTGTAGTTTTTAGTTGATGTTACATTAATTTTATTAGTTTAGTATTGAAGCATTTAATGGCTTTGCTACTGTGTTCTAATTTATATAATCTAATCCCACATTTAACCAACATCTCTTGCATTATATACCATTTAATAAATATCAGAAAGTGGTAATGTATGCAGGGACGGATTTAGACATGTGGGGGCCCCTTTTACATAAACAAGAAAATGTATTTTTTTACTTCTTAAATAATATATAATTATAAAAATAATCAGATCAATTATAAGTTATTTCATCATAATATAATATTTGCTTTATAAAAATTTGAATCCCTTAAACTCTGTAAGTGTAAGTAATCAATGAATAATAAAAATAATAATGTCAAGTAATTATAAAAATAAACATAATAATATAAGATGAAACCCATAAAACATTTATCTAAATTCCAAAACTCTGTTCATTGACAATTAACACAAATACATATTTTATTAGTTAGATTAAAACGCAATTTTAAACGTCCAAATAAGTTCAATTTTATTTAACTAAAAATATGAAAATATTAATAAATTATTTTTTCTGTATCATAATTTAATTATTATAAATTTGTTGGAACCCTAAATTGGGGGCCCCTGGGCTGCAGCCCATTCAGCTCTCCTCTAAATATGGTTCTGAATGTATGTAATGTAAGTAAACATAATATGATAATCAGTATTATAAATTATTATTAACTTATTAATTGTAATGGTATTGAATATTTATAATGTTATTTAGGAAGTTACTGGTAAAAGTGTATTACTCTTACCAATGGGTGCTGGAGATGATAGCGCTCATTCACAAAACGAAAAACTTGATGTTCGTAATTACATTGAAGGAGTAAGTATTAACATATAAAACAATTATAAATTCAGTATTGTAGTTTTAATGAATACATAAACTTCATAAATATTTCTATTAATATGACATATGTATTGATTAATTGTTACATTTTTATTAAATATTTTTTTTATTTTTAATATTAATTATTATATTTAATTAATTAATTTTGTTTCAGACCAAATTGTTGGCAGCATATCTCTATGAAGTATCTAAGATTAAAAATTAAATAATTTAAAAACTAAATATTTATAAAATTAACTGTCTTCCAATTTGATTTATAAAAATATATTTTTGGATATTATATATTTATCTATCTATTTATTTTTTGTTTACTTATAATACAATTAATGATATAAATGTATTTATATTATATACATTTTTTTTAATATTACACATTTTTCCTAATTATTATGTTAATCATTAAATCATATTATTTGTTGAATTGCTGTTATAATTATATTGTTTTAAAATCATTATGCCTAATGTGTTTGATAAACATCTAGCTGTTGTTATTAAAAAAAACGAATTACAGTTATCAAATCATTATATTTTATAATTTACCCCATGTATCCAACAATATACTTATCAGTTTATCATAAAAGTTTGATTGATATGTGTCATGAATTCAAGATAAAAATCGAACTCAATATAAAATAATGGTATCGAATAATAGTTGAAGTGAAATAATATAGTACTTAAGTAAAATTTGAGGCACGATAGTTGAAAAATGAATAAGTCGCAAATAAATTTAAACAGTGTGAAAAATGCGCTGAGGGTTAAATTATCCAATAATTTTCGAAAATTTAAGATCAATCCACACAAAACGATTGACATTGAGTCAAGTACCTGCTACTTTTTAGACGTGCCATTTATTCCATCAGACTCGTTCCGATCCGCCACTAATTTTCCGATGATACTTGGCCAATATTTGTGCCTGATTCCAATATCGCAAGACGAGTTTCGGTTGTGCAGTATCAGGACTATACTATCGGTAATAGCGTTCCTCTGTCAGATAGCCATGACCATTTTGAGCTTTTGTTGGCTGAAGGAAAGCGGCGCGAACATTTTCAAAGGAGGTGTAGTGTGATCGCGATCGTAACCTTAATACTTAAGTGCGCGATCGCATTTTGGTATCATAACCTACTTAACGACGTGTATCCCGTTTACAGGGGTAGTATTGTTCTTCGGCGGAGCGGCTGTTACCATGGCATTGCTCATCAATCTGTCGATCAACTGGTGTGGTCTGTTGAAGAAATGGGAACAGGTGGAAGGGTACTTCGGTCACCAGAAGAATTTGAAGTTGAAATTTACTTTAATATCCATTTTGTGTATCATATTCTCAATGGGTAAGGATGACAGGTAACCAGATAGGTGGGATAGGTTCCTGATTAGGGTATGATTCATAGCGATGTGGCAGGATGTTGTCTTCAAATTAAAAAAAAAATCTATATAATTATGAATAGTATATATTTTTTTCGACATGCGAGTCGGTGGATTTTAAAATATTTATATGTTCCTACGTCATATCTGTTGTGGATGGTTACAAAGGTTACCAAGTTAGGTGGCATTGTCTTAAAATTAATTTATAATTAAATTTCAAGTCCTTTCAAACGTGATATAATATTAACCAATGTTATGTGTTTAAATTCTTTTTACTGCCTTTCCATATTCGAGTTACCTATCGCAGACCAAAACAGTTAATTTAACGTGTAAAAAATGTTGAATTAAATATCTAAAATGATTTTAAATCGTCGAAAGACAAATGGTAAAGTATACTTTTTTTGCTAGCTGAGGAGGAATAATTATCTTCTCTCTTGTCGTATTAACAAAGTTTTGCTCGTGATGCTGTTTTTCCACTATATAACTTTCAGCTATTAATATAAAGTAATAGTAATGGTAGTTGTCCTTGGACGTATTGCAGTGGAACATTTGAGTTACTTGTTGACGGGGATCATAACGACAAAAAAGGAGAGTTCTCAAGAAGTCTTTGAAATTTACGTGTCAAGAATGTTCCCACAAGTATTCAACGTAATCACGTACAACGTGTGGATAGCCTTGTTGGTGTTAGTGATCAATTCCGTGTCAACTCTGACCCTATGTTTTTCGGACCAACTCATCATCATGGGTAGTATAGCGTTGGGCAACTACTTTCAATTGTTTAACGACCGCATGAAAATGTGCAAGGGAAAGGTACGCATACTTACATTGAGATTTAGTTCGACAATATGATATTTTTGAACATTTAGAGAAATTAAGGTTTAGCTTATTTATAATACACCATTCAAGAAGTCTATAATAATCTCGAAGAGTAGAACAATCAATTTCACTGAAAATAGTATAATACAGTTTAAGATCGTCTACGAAGAGTTTAAATTGGTTAGATTTAGAACATGAACCGATATTAAGCAACAACAGGAATAAATGTCCACCTTGCGGAACACTAGATGTTACATTGCATTTAGACGATAAATTTCCATTAAGTTTTACTTGCTGTTAATTACGATCAATTAAATAAGATTTTAAACAAATTAATGAGTTACCAAAGAAGCCGATTTATTTAAATTTGAAAAGAAGGGTTTTATGGTATATTGAATCGAATGCTTTACAAAAATCAATGTAAATTATGTCAACTTAAAGATTTTTTTCAAGAGGCTCTCTAATACATCGAATTTAAAAATAAAGTAGCATTTTTATTTACCTTTGCTGTTATTCCTCTTCTGTTTATTGTGTTTATTACACTTTATTGGATTATTTTTCAAACACAAGTAAGGTGCACGTACGTACATATCTAAATAATTTTATTTTTTAACTTTTCTGTTCTTATAGTGTAAGATATTTTTTGAGATAAATATTTACATGTCTCGATTATGAAAAAAAAAAATATAAATAAAAAAAATTCCGCGGCATATTAGCATATTTTATGTTGTGCTGTTTTGTATTCTTTAGTGCGTATGTTTATAGAAATTAACCTCGGACCAATGGAAAACTTTAAGAGTCGATTACACACGACTATGCAACTTGACTAGATCTCTGAACGATTGTTTGTGTCATTTACTATGCGTTTCTCTACTGTTGCATCTGTACATAATATGTGTGGAAATGCACCAGGGTGTATTGTAAGTTGATATTTTTATTAATATAAATTTAAATTTAAAAATTGAGCTTGTATATAAACTACTAATCGTATTAGCGAAGATTGAGTCAAACAATTTTATAGAGCTTAAGGGTATTTTAAAAAAATAAAATAAAGCCAAAGTACTTATGTTGTATTTACTTAAGATATTTGTGTATGAAATTAGGCTCTTAAGCCTATCCGTAAGCTTATTTTGATAATTTGATTATTAATAACCTAACCTAAGGATCAATACAAAATATATTTGAATAAAAAATATTATAAATTATTAATTATTCAGAGAAATAAATGAAAACAACAGCTTGGGTCATTACGTTCATGCCATCCTTTCATTTTTGGTTTCTTCATTGAGAGGATGTTTATTATGTTTGTGTTCCGTAAATGTGTATGAGAACAGTAAATTGCCAAAAAGATCACTCTACGATATACCACAGCAATCATACTGTAATGAAGTGAGTTTAATCATTCAGTGTACAATAGCGCAAACAATCAAAACGTACTCTATGTTATATATATTTGAACCTTTTTTTTAGGTGGAATTTTTTATGTTACAAATACAAAAAGATCATGTAGGACTCACTGGAAGTCATATGTTTTTAATGACCAGAAGGTTTTTATTAACAGTATGTAAAAAATATGGATTTATTTTACTCATTCTTATGTACCTAGTTAATAAAATTTGTTTTAGGTATTTGGAACAATTGTTTCATATGAAATATTATTAGTTCAAATGAAAGGATACAGTTCTCGAAAAAACACTTAAGAATTCTAGATTCGAAAATATAGCACTGTAATCAGTTTGATTGATTACTGTTAATTACCAGTATATTAATGTTATATTATGTAAATATTTATATAAATATAAGTTAGCGTCTAACATTCTTTAAAAGTCTGTTAACAGAATTAATTCTACCATTAATAGGTAGTCATGATGTAGATAATATATTATACAATCAGTGGCACCAAACCTTTTTTTTTTTTTAAATGGGTTAAACTATACTTATAGGTACCCGCTTACTCACCAAAAAATCATAATTAAACAGAAATTATTGTAAACCTGAATTGTTGTAAACTACGAATATTTACTATCTAGTAAATACATAAAATGATAGAATATTTTACCATACAATAATAACAATAATATACCTAGCACTCATTATGTAACCGATCTACCAACCACCCAAAAAAGTTCTATAGTATTTATCCTACATATCATATGTTTTCGGCGCCACTATTCACAATAATAGAATCAACAATTAAAAATAAAAATTACGAGTAAGTATTCTGTACCTGCAATACTAATAATTATAACAAGTTTGAAAAAAAAATTGAGTACAATTAAATATTACTGTTGTAATGTTAATCTTTGATTAGGACAATGCATCCTAATACTAATACATATCAAAAGTTAAAAAGAAAAGGATATATTAATACATATATATATATATATATATATATATTAATATATATATCCTTTTCTTTTTAATATATATATATACATATACATTAGGAATGTGCATGAAATCCAAAGATCTAAATTTTCCGAATATTCGGGTATGAATCAAATTCTTATCAGGACTTGCCTAAGTATCCGGATCACTTCGATTTATGGATTGGTTTTTTTGTGTGGCATATTTTTTTTTAATTTCTAGCAAAATAAATTATTTTATTTTATTGTAATTAAGTTTAATAATAAATTTAATAATAAATTAATATTCGTCTTTCAAGACATTACATTGTGCTCTTGTTTATCCAATTCTGGAGTATGGATGTATTGTATAGGATATACATATAGCTAATAACATAAGGCAAATTCAAAGAGTCCAGAATAAGTTTTTGCGTTTTGCTAGTTATGTCTTACCAATTCCTTGACCACTTCTTGATTACTCACCTATTGCTAATGCTCTTGGCCTCCCATCTTTAGTGAAGCGTAGACAAGCTGCTGGTATTAAATTGGCTACACATGAATTGCGTCCCAAAATAAAAAATGTGATAAGCAAGTACACAAATTGCATCCGTATTTATCTAAACTGCTACATGAATTGCGTCCGGTCTTGTTTAAACGACTACATGGATGTATTTTAAAGTATATGTATAATAGTTTGAGATTGGTTTCGATCGCGTTGTTGGTGATTATATTAAGAAGGTATCATCCAAGTTTTTACCAGTTTTTTTAATTTTAAATTTTAAAAATATAATTTTTTTAATTATTATATTAAATTCTTATAGTTTAAACCTACACATTTTTATTTTACTTACTTCTAATTGCATAACAACGATAAAAGTCAATATTTTTAACCTCCGGATAGCCATAATTTGCTTTCGAAAATAATATTTTTATGTTGGAATGCAAATAGTCAATAAATATGGTCGTGACTCAATTCGTGTATTCGTTAAATATCTTTGGGACGCAGTTCATGTGGAAAAAGAATTTCGGGACGCAATTCATGTGCAGCGATTAAATTGATTGAAGGACTCTAAACGGAAAGAAACGAAAGAATTAATTCTAATGAGTTGTTTCGCGCACATGTTTTAAGGTGCTACTGAGACCCACTAGATATATTGCTCCATTTTATGTTCTTCGTGCCACCACTAATTATTTAGTCAATGAACAACTAAATTCGTAAATTATTGTCAAGAAAAATATTTAAACTATCAAAATATAATATTTAACAGAATTGAGTTATGCAGCATATGGTCAAGGTACATAATAATTCTTTATAATAAAATGATTATTAATGGTATTATAATATAACATACTAGATTTTTTTTTTTTTTAAATAGTTATCTCCATAAACCGAAAGAACATTTATGTGCCGCGATAACATAAAACTTGGCAAACATTGTTCTGCATGATAATATGCGGATATACGTAGTTGATAAATATTAAAATAATGAATAATCTCTAACTATCACATATTAATTGTAGAATACTATTCTTGAGATGCACTTTCAGAATTCAAAGTTACCCGCAAAGCCCAACCCCACATTGATTTGATATTTGATTTATCTTCCAGTTTAATTATCAAACCACCTTCTGACTTTTGACTCCACTGCAAATATAATAAACCATATTAACACGAAAACAGAACATAAAATACTCACATTAAAATTTAATAAAACTGTTTACCTTGAGTTCTTTTTGTGTCTCCAGCATAACAATAGACGCAATTTTCAATTTGTCCAGGCATGCAGAGCTGAGTAAATTATCCTCGGGCCATTGCAAAACAATCGGATAAATTATCGTAGAAACGTTCCCTTGAGTGTACCTTGATGTTAACAAATATTTATCAATAAATACATACGTAATGAAAAAAATTAGTGACTGAAAAATAGTGTATGTATGTAATTTAACCATAAGTGGGAATTTTGCGTATCGTTTTGACAATTTTGCCATGGTTTGCTATTGTAGATAGATTCACCATTAACGGATAACCATCGACCGATCTGTAACAAGCGTTCTTCGTGCAACGGCGGGATCATACCATCACTAGTCGGACTTATGTTTAATAATAGATTACCTGAAAATTCAAATCATCTTATTTGTATTAATCTTCATAAATATCATATATTATTTGACCGTGCACCTCCGAAGCTAACTGTTTCCACTAACTGGGCGATTAGATTTTGTATAGTAAACACATCTAATGCTCGTGCGTTTTTTCTGTAACTCCACGAATACTTATCGATCGTCATGGCGTTCTCCCATTTTCTGCCAACTACCTTTCCTGAAATACAATTTGTATTTTAACAAGTCACGTAATTGAACCTTTTAAAATAAACGCGTTACCTGGTTGATACCTATCTGCACAAGTCAAAAATCCACCGTGCTTACACAGCGTATCGCCTCCCCAACGGTCATTCACAACAATTGTGTCCTTCACGGGGCTGTCGTTATACAGCCAAGCGAGGAAATTCAACGAATCCCAATAAGTGGCTGGAGCTTCCCATTCACCGTCCGACCATATAACTTCTGGCTTATAATTGTTCACCTAAGACGCAATAATTATGCAATATCGTTAAAAAAAAACTGAAATGTTGTATTTAAAGTGTCGTATTTCATTCACCAATTCGTTAAGTTCCGGCAGAACTTTCTCGGTCACAAAAGTACGTGTTGTTAGATTCAACTGCTTATCTTGTATCCAAAGCGGGTTAAACCATTCGTACAACGAATAATAAACACCAAACCTAGTTGAGTTTAAGCTTCTCACGGCTCTACTCAGTTCTCCTATTTACCATACGAAATACGTTGGTTAAATAAATAAAATAAAATATACCAGTATTACGATATACAAACCTACTATATCTCTGTGTGGTCCGACGTCTACAGAATTCCATCCAAACGCTCTTTTTGACGGCCACATCGTGTATCCTTCGTGGTGTTTAGTGGTCAGAACTACGTATCTGTGTAGTATAAAGTAAGAAAAGACCAATGTTCGAGTTTAGGACAAATAGTATTATAAAAGTCTATCGATATATTAATTACTTTGCGCCAGAATCTTTGATTATGCTAGCCCATTGTATGGGGTCGAAGAACTCCGCAGTGAACTGAGGACCGAATTCATGGTATGTAAAACCGGGCCTGTAGTTTTTCGTCATGTAATTTACGTAGGCCGCTCCTTTCCTGCCTATATTTATAATAAGTTATAATAGAGTATAATTAGTAAATATGATAAATACTCATAAACGTGCGTAGGCTTTATTTGCAGGTTATGTAATAAGAAAAATAGGGCCCCTTACAAAAATATCACTGAACCTATTCTATACCTAAGATACTTAACGTAATTTTATTAATTTTAAAATAAAGTATAAATAATTTACTCTAAAAAACGATTCTTAGCCGTTAAACATTTTCTTTTGCCAAATACAGTACTTTATCTACAAACTAATTGTTTACAAATATACTACTTAAGTTCTTTGTTTCCCTCAGAATTTTAAACCACACATAGTTTTACAGCAGAATATTAAACAACGCAGTGTAGTAATAGGTAGTTTGAAATTTGAATTATGTTAAATTAAATAAATCGTACAATTTCTTAAAGCTTATAAGTATATACTATATTAAATGGTTTTGAATCATTTTCACATATTTATAGTGTTGTTATTTTTTGGAAAATATTTAACATCTTAAGTTCAAGTCTTTTTTTTTTATCGGGAAATACGTTTTGAATTTATCTATTACTTCTTCATGATGATTTCTGATGCCATTTTTGCTTGATAAATATTAACATTAGTGAATCAAGACGTTCTTATAACATAGTGTTTCTAAGTTGAGACTTAACAATAGACAATTTAGAAAAAGTCCTCTCATACGAATAGCTTGTCATAGGTATTATTGCAAATTGTATTAAAGCTTTATTAATGTTTGAAAATGTAGTTTTCCAGTCATTTTCTGATAACTAATTCAGTCATGCAACAATTGTTTTAGTTGATTGCCCTTCAAAGGAAGTTGCGTCAGGCATATTATTAATGAGCTTAATTTTAAACTCAAATTTGCTATTCAAATTAATTTTTTCCTTCAAAATTTAAATATAATTAATATCAAGCTTTAATTAAATTAAATTTCCTGTTGCAATAAAGTTAAACTAAAAAAGTTAAAGTTAAAGTTTAACTTAGTTAGTTAGACTGAAACGTCATTCTATTCCAAAAATCATTTCTTCTAAAGTTGGATAAAAGACAAAACACTTAATTTCATCTATTTAATTTTCGCAGTAATACGAGAAGAATTTTGATCAGTTTAAGAAAATAATTTTTTCTTCTTCAGATATTACGTTTAATTTTAGGTTTTCACTATAAATCCTTATAGTCTCTTCGTATACTTTTTTAAAACTATTATTGTTTGTTTTGAGGTTATTTAAAGAAGCCTTAAATTATTGGACTATCAAAATAGCTGATTAAAGGTCCAAGTCAGACAATTTTAAAGTTGAACTTTTTGCTTTTTGAACTCTAGTTGTGGATTTAGCATGTGAAGTGAAAATATAAAATTAAATGTTTTCAATTGTTTTATACTGCCATTTGATTTAACTTTAATTTCTGATAAATTAGAATGCATTTAAATCTCTGCCAAGCATTAGTAGGAGAACTTTGGTATGATAAACATGGACTCCTCACATGAAGCCGCAGGATATGCAGCGGCATACTCTGCATACCTCGTGTCTATGTAGATACTATTATATTTATATTACATTTTAAATATTATAAGATATTTTTTATTACATTTTAAATGTAATTTTTTACCCACAAAATTACTACTATTACTATATATTATATATTTTATTTAGAAAATATTATTTAGGATTTGACATTTATATCAATTTTAAAATATAAATTATAAATTATTATGATGTTAAATGATTCTAAAAGTTGTAACACCTTATTTATATAGACCAAGCAGTACTACTAATAATTAATTTGTAATATTCACCGAAATATGTAAGATTAAATTTCTAATGAAATATTTATGAATAAATATAAGTTTTCTCATATGTTGGAGAAAATCTGTGAACATTTTTTAGAATGTAGCGCAAATTGTATTGTCAAAGTAAAATAAACAGTGAATATTCTATAAAGTACATAAGATCAATAAGCTGATTAGCAATATTATGTTTGTGGTTATTTATTAGATATATTTAGAATTTTTGATATAATTTTTTATGAAATACAATTAAAATAATTGTTTTAATTTTCACAGTGTTTCGTACTGTTTTATACTCCAATGCAAATAGTCTAGTATATTTAAATTTAACTTTTCCATATACGCACAATACTAAATACATCATATATTATTATATGCACAAGAAAGAAATAGTAAAACAAAGCCTATCCTTTTCCAAAATGTCTCAACAGTCTAACAGAAGTCACACTTTTCCATGTTTATTAAAGAAGAACAACTTAGATTTTTTGCTTTGTAAATCATGTCCCATTTATTTATATTTCAATGAATGAATAACGGCTGTGCAGACCTTATATGATGATTGTGACCTAATCGTTGTTTATTGCCAAAATGTGGAAATTAAATTCTATAGTGCGATGTTACACGTTTTGTTGTTTTGTCCTATTGTAATTCTAATCGTATATATACTTTGGTGAAAGTTTTTGAACGTGATTTCCATAGCGCTAAATCCATAATTCATTTGGTCGAGGAATACGCGTTTGTTAAATAAATAGTTATAACATCACTGTGATTGTGGTATAATGCTAAATGAGAAATATTTTAAACGAAACTCATATTAATTAATGATTTGATTGGAAATTGGTGTCATAGGTCTGAATATTGCACGTGTGTTTACGTACGATTTTCGTGTGTCAGAATTTTTTATACTTGTGCAACTAACAATTATCATAAACATTTAAAAAAAAAAAATTTAAATACACGGGATCTTTGTATTGAATTCACTTTGAATTTAAAAAAAAT
This sequence comes from Sipha maydis, assembly GCA_034509805.1. NCBI lineage: Eukaryota > Metazoa > Arthropoda > Insecta > Hemiptera > Aphididae > Sipha > Sipha maydis. The sequence goes on from JASXSY010002102.1 coordinate 102,739, forward strand.
CACTACATATTATATATATGTCATTATATATAATATATGTCACAATATTTGCAATTTCTTCTTGATTATTGATTTTACAAAATTAAAATAAAAAAATAATAATATTACGGATATAGAACAGCTTTTGACGAAAAACAGACACGGAGCGGTTCTTCAATAAACGCCGAATATAGAAACGCGCTAAGCAATGCGCGGAATCACCACGAAGGTGACCATTTATTTTTCTAGTCAAAAAAGAACAGAAAAAATAATAATTTTTTGTTAGCGCTAATATTGCGTTATTAAAATACTTTCTTTTTTTTTTTACTAGCTTTTAGTAAAAACTATGATAGCTCAACACTTAAAAATTAACACAATTATACATAAACAATGATAAAAAACAATAAGTAGTGACAATTTAACCAAAGAGATGTGAAATGTATATATTGCATACAAATAAGAGTACTTTGAAAATACTGTGCGAAAAAAATATAAACAACCTAAATTGCAAAGCCACCTTCCAATATTAAGGTAATTATTTTTTTAATGACCGTTTCGGATTTAGTATAAAGCATTGAAGGTAGATAGGCTGAGACATTTAAAGATTAAGACACTTTAGGTTAATACGTATAAGAATAAAGATACATCGTTCGCTGTTATAGGTATTTTTATTTTTTATTAGTATAGTTATATTCTGATACACCGCATAACTCTAATTCCGTTTAACATCAACTATGCAGAAATAAAGTATACACACGTTACATGCACACATAACAGTTAATTATAATAGAAACAATAACTCATCGATGGATTAAAATTAATAATCGTTATTTTTTATTTTTTATTTTTTTTTAAACTAGACATTTTAGTGTCTCGAAAATTTTCCTAAGGATAGTGGGACGAAGATGAAGAAAACAGAATGTATGGTCACCTTAACCATGTGTAGTTTGTGTAGTTCGTGTAGTTTCTACAGAGGTAGCGTATTTAGACTCGACTCGTCGAGGTTTGGTTAGATTTAGTTACAATTTTTTATATTTTATCTATTTGCCATCGCACAGCACCAGCTAATGAATTAAAAAAAAAAATTTCTTATTACAAATACTTCTGCTTGATATAACGACTTGAGACTGTAACTTGCGTGATTGTACCATTGCGTTACCTAAAATATGTTTAGTGTCTTACAATACATCAACGCCCGCTACAAAAAAAAGTATTTTATTATTTCCAACACTTTTGGGTGTACCCAAATTAGTATTAAAATATATCAAATTTTTGTTGATATTTTATTTTTTAGTATAATTCCTTGAAGGTTATGATATATATTCATAATAATTAATTAATGTTTAATATGATTTTTTCTGAATAAACTGAAGATGTATTATGTTAAAAAAAAATAATAAATAACTAAAACTAATAAAAGCGGTGAATTCATTATTGTATAAAATAAATTTAAAACCAATCACAGACATATAAATACATATTATGTGGTAATAACCAGAAAATTATAAGCCTCAAAAAATAAAAAATTAAATAAATATACTATGAGAATTTTCGGGGAAAAAATTCCATACTGATATTGAAACACATTTAAACTGATTTAAAATACTAAAATATGTAATATGTATCTCTACATATACTCGTAAACATGTGAATATATCTATAAGCAATAGTATACTTATAACAAAGTACAATCGTTGTCGTTATTGACGATTTCTTGAGAAAAAATTAATTATACTCTGCTACAAATTAATGAAAACAAAATCTAAGAACAACTTTCAACATTTTGAAATCATAAAATAAATAAATAAAGTATTTTTATCACATACAAACAAAATAAATGTTTAATACAATATTACTATCTCTCTATAATTTTTCATCTTACGTAGCTGTGTAATTCATAGTGCCCTAAATTCGCCCCTGTAATTATCACGGTATGGAACAAGGTCCAAAGCAGTGCCAAAGTTTTTTATAGTCATAGGTCAAACAAAAAACATGGTCGTGTCTAAATATGAAGAAAAACTTATTATTACTTTAATTATTTTAACCACGAGATCGTACCAATACATCAACCATAAAACAAATGTATAATTTACCGATCTACCAAATCGAAATAATTAAAACTTGTTTTTTAGCTGTTCAATTTAAATTTAATATAGCTCACTATGTCTGCATGTACAATATATATATATATTCATCCCGGCTAGTCAAACGAATATCATTTATGGTGAAATAGCTCGATAAATAAATTACTAACTTTTCACTATGCCGTTCGAAAATTCAAAATAATATTTTACAATTGTTGTGTCTTTAATTTAAAGTAGATACACTGAACCATCATTCTGGTTATGATGTTCGTGTTTTTTTTCCTTGTAATTATGTCTTTGGATATTCTAATTCTTATTATTGAAATATTTGAATGCGGATTGTCCCGAATCAATCGTGCACTTAAATTTTAAAATGAATCTTCCAAATACTGGAAATCTAACCATTATTTGAACTTACCGAGTATGTTAAGAACTAGTCATGTTCGCCATATATATTTTGATGTATACAACGACCTAAATAATTTTGATTATATTTATTCATCGCTCCTTAATCTAACAAAGATTTATTGATGTTTGTTTACCTATATTTATATGTGTAAACAGAGTTGATCGCAACACATTTTTTCTCTATATTTTTTCCGCAGTCAATCAATTACTGATCGAGACATGTCTGCTTCAATTACAATTTAAACGAATCGGATTTTTTTTTGTTTTAAAAAATAATTATTAAATTATACACGATGGTATATGTACGTCACCTCTCCAATTCATCCAAAACCATTCGCCGCCGAACGCCGGCACCGAGTACACGCCCCAGTGGATGAACACTCCGAACTTCGCTTGGTCGTACCACTCGGGGAGCGGCCTGGTGTCCAAGCTGGTCCAGTCCGGTTCGTATCGCCGGACGTCCGCGGCCGCGGACGTGGACGCGATCGCGGCGAGTGCGACGACCGTCGATCGCCACGCGCACGTTTCTCGGGAACGCGACATGTCGCTCGTTGTTCACGTGCACCGCGCGCGTACGTTACTCTACGTTGCTGCGCGACCGGGATCGCCAACTGTGCTCTCGGACACGCGGTCGAGATCGGTCTGAGGGATGCGCGGACGCGTGAAGAATGCGTTCTATTCGAGTGCGGTACGACGGCGGCGGCGCCGGTATTCAGCAGCACGGCGTTGCCCGTGCGCGCGCGTACGTATGATCGCCGCACGTTATCTCATTGCCCTTGTCCCCTACGCTCGCCGTGTGCGCACTCGTGCTCGCGCGCAAGAACTCGATGCCTCGGACGCGGATATTCGCGTACGCGCGGGACATGCGAGACGTATCGATAACGTAACATTGCGACGTGCGACGCGTGCACTGCATACCGTCGGAACGCGCGTTAGGAACGAAGTTGATGACGATGACCGATGAAGAAGAAAATCGAGATCGTCGTATGCACTCGTGTACGATGATGATATATCCATAAATGTGAGTGTGTGCATACCGGTGGCGGGGGGAGGGGGGTGATAGAGGGGACCAACTGGTCCAATTATTCACTCGGTAACCGCAACGCCGACGTATTGTTGTGCGCAACACACGTTACTGTAATATTGTTAATAGCGCTAATAAATAGCGTTAATAAATTATTGTTAATAGTATAAGAATATGGAGGATATGAAATAATGAAATAGAACAAATGTTAGAATACAAAAGCATTGTGAAATGCATCAAATCACGTAGGGTCAGGTGGCTGGGCCATGTAATGGATAAAAGGAGAATACCCAAAGGTGTAATGCGTGCGATAATGAAAGGAACCAGGGGACAAGGGAGTCCATGAAGCAGATGGATAGGCGAAGTTAAGAAAGATCTAAAACAAATAGTAATACAAACTGAAGATATGTTATAAAGATCGCGATGTATGGAGAAGAATTGTTTTGGAAGACACATGCCATCGTGGACTGTAAAAACTACAAGAAGAAGAAAACTATAATATATTGATTTCAAAGATTTTTTTATAAAATATATTGGTATGTATAATAAAAATATTAAAAATCTAAACATTTTTCATTGTTATACACAAAGTTTTAGAAAACAATTACTTTTAATTATGTTCTTTATATTTTATACAGTTCAATTAGTATCGTTTAAATGTTTGGAATCCTTATATGTATACAAAAGGAAAAGACCTTTTTATAAACCACTTTTCTAACGATACCATTGAACATTTTTTCGATCAGTTTTCACAGTTATATCTAATAATTCTTCTCTTCGATATTTATTGATATTTTCATTTTTAGAATATTTACTGTAAGATTAATTAAAAAGGGTGATTTCGTGTTTCAACTGCATTAAATGACTAAACAGTGAAATAAAATGTATTCTCCGTATATTTCATCTGCATAGTATCATGCCAATTTCTGTGCTCCAGTTTCGAATATTAATAAAAATAAAAACGTTGACCATAGAACGAATGTACTAAATTAATCAATATTCGTTAAGAATGATACAAATTCTTAATTATATATATTTGTTTTTTGTAGCATTTATAAGTAGAAACTATTAAGTTGAGAATAAAGGGATTTAGTCAATTACAGAGTTGATTGAATGAGAAATAGTAAGTTCCTATACGAGAGTAGCAGGTAAACGATTACATACGTTATTTCCTATACGGACATATATAAGTTCCTACACGGTAAAAACCAGATACGTATGTTAGTTCCTACACGGCGGAAAAAATTAAGTATGTATTTACGAATCTTCAAAAAATCTTCAAAAAAATAATGCATAGAAGTACCACAGTACTAACAGGCGTTATATTGGGTTATTTGTTATCTCTTATTCATTTGTTATTAATCTCTATAACCACCCACTCGACATACTACTAATGTACCCATTCAACAGTCAAATTTATACGTACATATCCTGCCTAGGAGTTAAATTAGTCTTAATGGCGGGTTAATGGTGTTTACTTAAAGTTACTCCTACCACTTTAAAATATAGTAAGCCTTTATAAAACATTCGTCATATAGTCTTACCTCTGTTACTTCACTTTTCTTTCCTTTCGCCAACGCTTGTCATATGTTCAATTATCCAAACCACATAGCCATCAGACATCCATTATACGTATAAATAATATAATGACACAAGCCAAGAATAAAGACGTAATAAAGAGAAAAAAATTGCGTATCATACGGGTATTATTTCCTTTTTTAAAATTCGTGAAAGCTTGGCAATTTTTTTCAATGAAGTTAGTAATAAATAAGAAATAATTATTTTATAATTGAGTAAATGAATACTAAAAAATGTTTAGTTTAGGACTATATAGACATTAGACTAAATTTAATAGGTATCTAGAATATAAATAAGAGAAAAAAAGAACCAAATGGGCCTCGATCTGCTGTACAGTTGGGGGTGGAGTTCACCTCGTTTATGGGATAGGTCATTATTACAATGGATTTGTTAAATTTGAATGCAATCATAGATATCATTGTATACGAATAACGATTCTGAACGGAGTTAATATGTTTGTCTAGGATATAAAACATTGTTATTTATAAATATTGTAAAAAGTATATTTTATTTTGAAACGATAAGTATATTTTTCTATTAGGATGGGTTGGCAGTTGCATACAGCGACATAGTTTGTCAGTCTAGAATATTATACATTATATTATATTTTACATGTAATTTTATGTCAATATTCGCTGTTCAAACGCTTATAAAAAAAATTGTGCCAATGGATTTTAATAATTTTTGAATGACAATAAGAACTACTTCTGTGGAATCTTCTATTAAATTTTCAAGTATTTTGTACAAGCCAAATTTTTTTATCACCGATTATAAAAAAAAATGTAAAAAAATCGAATATTTTTAATGCTTATAAGTGGCTTAGAAATTAATATAATATTTTGAAAAAATATAACATAAAGGAAATGCCAATATAAACAACTGATAAAATTTTCAAGTTTCTACAACTTATACTTTTTGGATAAAAACAAATAGCAAAAATCGTTGAGGCTAAACCGTTATTTAACGTGGTTTTATAAAAATTTAAATTTCAAACACTCATAAAAATTTTTTGTCTGAATCCGGTAGAGGTTTTTTTTATAGTTATGTGAAGAAAAACTAATGAAAAATCTTGTACCAAATTTTCAAAATTTAGTTATAAAAGAAAAAAATTTTACGATTTTTCAACCACAAAATTATTTGCAAATTTTTGCAATTTTTACATATTTCGTATAAATTGGAACTTTGAGCACTTATAAAAAAAATTTGTGACTTACGATTTTAGATTTTTTTTATCAGTTAAGAAACAACTTATAAGAAACCTTGTATTAAATTTTCAAGATTTTCAGGCCGGCCAAAAAAATTTTATCGTTATTTTAAAAAAAAATACTTAAAAAAATTGAAAATTTCAATTGTCTATAAATAGCTCAATAAAAGTCAAAATACTTTGAAAATTTAACGGCGTATAGAGAACGCTAATCTAAACATTTGGTGAAAATTTCAAGTATTTACATCAATTAGTTTTTGAGTTATAGCAAAATATAAAATTTGATTTTGTCGAAAACTGGTTTTACGTAAAAACTCCCGTTTTTCCCTTAATTTTTTACGGTTTTTCCCGTCGCATTTAAAAAATATTGAAAATTTACTTTTTACTACCCCAAAGTACTAACTAGAGTCACTTCCCTTTCAGAAAAGTTGCTACATAAGGAAATCGAAGCATTTTTACTACCCCAAATCGTGTTGACAGACACAAAAAAAAAAAATTCAAAAAAAACACACATCATTGTAAAATCAATACATTCTTCACTCCGTTCAGAATCTAAAAAAATATAGACCTACAATGAATTACGAAATCGTGGAATACATAAGAACGGCCATTAAGAAAAGTTTATCATTTATTTTATTCTAATTTTAATTAAATATTGATTAGACTGATTAGATTAATTCGCTTATGAAGGAATATTTGATTTATATAAAATATAAATATTTGATTTAATGAAGGCTTAAGCAATAAGTAAAGGTAAATAATAAATAAATAATTTAACCTATTTAAGTCAATTTTCCAAACGAAAATCAATTCAAACCTATAATAGTAATCAAATTACAACGTTCGTTCGGTAACTTCTTACTCACATTCAAATATATACCTTCACTATAGATCGTATAGGCTCTAACACAAAAGGAAAATTACTTTAGAAATGTTAAATCAATCAATATTATGAAATTAAAAATATATACGCTTATGTAAAGAATAAACATATATGTATTAGCATTTAAAATGTTCTTACACTGTTTAACAACAATAGTGCGATCGAAACAAAACGCTAATCAAGTACTCAATTATTCTATAAAACTATCTACTCAACTACTCTTCCTTCTATGACATATAGAATCCAATTCTGAAGTACCACTCAAGTCTTAAATTTAAAAACATCACAATAATTGTAATCAATAAAAAGTATAATTTATTTTATTTATATCTAAATAAGTTATTATAATTATTAATAAGTCATCATTACTATAAGGCAAATAACTAACACTCTATGAGAGAGTTATCAACCTCACTCTCCACAATTAGCTTATTATCTACACTGTTTCCAACGTTTGCCCTAAAATACTATAAACATCCACGCAAATACTCAAAATCACCTTAACCAAATCATTTTTAAATTGTCTTCAGGTAATTCACCACAATGCCTCAAACATTTCTGGTCTCGCGATTTCCTCATTTAAATGATTAAGATAATTAATATTAAGAACTATTACTATTAATATCCTTGGAAACCTCTTTCGATCATGTTACCACATATGTTAAATAATATCATTCACGTTGTTTATTGTATTATTCATACAGATATTATACGTGCTATTATTTTTTAATAAATAACAAAAAGAAAACAATTACTGTCGATTTTTATAAAAACGCTAAATACAGCGTAGGTATATAGGTATCAGGGACTGGTATCGATTAAATTTATCTTTACCGGTTTTAATAAAATAAAATAACTGTTCCGGTTCGATTTCAGTTCTTTATTAAAAAAATAGATATACTGGTTCCAGACAATTTCGGTACCGGTTCCTGTTATCAGTAAAATATAATATTATTTCTTACCTAGTGAATATACTATAATATACATTCATCCACTCGTTAAAATTTATTAAAATAATAATATTATAGTAGTAATCGAAAAATGATAATACAATATATTGCTGTCAATCAATGTAACACCCTACGAAGTATACAAAACACACTAGTACTCTTAAATAATATCGATAATGATAATTACCAAAATATTATTTTAAATTGATGGAATGTTTCACTTACGGATCGCTTGTCATAACAATACACTAACGAACAGCACGACTATTTTATTATTATCATCGCTTTACTTCGAAGATATAATATTGATTCCAGTTATAATGTATACTGAAATATACATTTCCAGACATTACTATTTTTTAATAAATATCCATGTCCAAAAGCTAATTTTTTATAGTTCTTGGTATTAATATAAAGAGAATGAATCGCTGATTATTTATAAGCAAAGTAATAATAACTTATAATTTATACTAAATAAAATAATTTTATATTTTAACTTAAAAGAACCTTTATATTTTAAAAATGTCGGTTAGGTTCTGGAATTTAATTTATCAATATAAGAGTTTCGATTCCGGTTTTGGTTCCTACTATTTAAAATATTCCTGATTTAAAACTGGTTTTTTCGGTTAGGTTTTTGTCCCTGATTTTAAGGTACTATTCTTCACACTTTAGGCAACGTAACAGTCCAATCATGTAATGATCACGGTCAAGTCACAGTCCCAAGTCGTCCAAACTTGAACAGTGACAGTCTAGTCATTTGTTGCTAGGTCATTAAAAAGAACAGACAATATCGAGCAGAAGCATTTGTCGTTAAAAATAATTTCAAATGTTTTTTTAATTCACTACTTAATGTTATGGAAAATGGATAAAATATAAAAAATTGTTACTAATTCTAACCAAACTTAGACAAGCCGAGTCTATACGCACTACTTCTGTAGAGGTTTTACACGAATCATGGTATTCCCTCGGCGCGTTAGGAATCGGGCGGTACTCCTTTCGCCCAAAAATGACCTTCCTCTTTTTGCCCACGTCCTCTTTTCGACCAAAATTGAAAATACAATTTCCTCTTATCGCACGAATCATGTACAGAATTCTAAACTTAATGTGGTGGATTTTTGAGATTCCAGATATAAGGTTCTTGATCATAGAGTTCAAGGGGTTCTAAAATAAAGCCGTTTGATTATCGAGTGCATTACATATTTTTTGATATTGACCACAAATAACGTAAACTAGATACTTATAGTACTCACAATACTAAAAAAAAAACAACCGAAAATTTGCACAGCCTGTATTTTTAAACCAATATGTCTTCAATAAGTATTTTATTTTCGTTAAAAAAGCCGTAAGAACTATAAAGATAATATATTAGTATTAACAATTAATACATCATGATTATACATAAGATTTAACATTGAATAAACAAAAAACTAATGATTATGTGCTATTTTATTAATATAGAAAAATTAAATAATATTAATTATTCAAAAAAATGATGGAAAGATTTAGTAAGTAACCTACCTAATCAAAATCGGGTTTAGTATATGACCTACCAAAACGATTATCTATATTATAGGTACTGACAACTCATAATTGCTTATCTTTATAATTTTATTATATTAATATTTTATTCACTGGTTTCTACCAATAGATATTTTGTTATCCTACGTTATTCTATTCTCGTAACATTATACATTGTTCATTATCGACAGTATTGTCAGTAGTAATAGTAAACTACTATTATTTTTTAATGTTTATTAATGCAACTACTATTTTGTAAAAATGCTGACAACATAATGTTTATCAATGATTTTATTATATTAATTTTAAAATTAATATTTTATTAGCAGCTAATGTTAGAACGCGCATTATCAATTATCATACATGGTGCCAGTCGCCAGAATACCGCTTCATAACATAGCTGCTTCAGTTATTTCTTACCATCACTAATTGTCAATACGTGTTCTGTCGCTAATACTAAATTACGTTTGTTTAAAACTTTAAAATGTTAGCAATCGAATTGTATGCGATTATTTCTTCTGAAAAAAACCATGTTAACAGTTTTACAAAAGAATAAATTATTTCTAAAAAAAACGAAACCACATGTATCACGGTGAAACAAAGACGTACGTAAGAAAAATAAGATTGACTATGGGTGAAATTCGAGAAATCAGCTCTATACGACGTATCACAAAAGGATATCAGACAATATCGATACGATAGTTGCCTGGTTTCATTTGTGTTTAGACGTACGAGTATGTTGATCATTATTTGAAAAACGTCAAAAGAAATGTTGTTGTATAAAAATGATAGATATGCTTTAATTACGATTATCAAAACAGTAATATTACTGAATTCTATTGTATTAGAAGATTGGAAAATATATTCGAGTTCAAAAAATAAAAGCTATGATCATAAAACAGTAAACCATTCAAAAAATATTATTGATCAAAATACTTGAGCTCACAAACAAACAATTGAATATTCATAGGAAATATTAAAAACTAAAATCCAATGAAAAATGCATAGAACATCAGCTGAAATATTGTTATGTCATCTAATTGAGGCATGGTACCGCTCTATTAACAATTAATATAAAAACTGTTTCGCAGTTTTTCGCGAACAAGGTAGTTAATTGATGAAATCAAAGGACACAGAAAAATAGTTTGTTATTAAAATTATTGTTTTGTAAGGTTTTGTATTGTTTCGTGTTACAAATAAAAATATTGCGAAGTACTACGAAACGCAAAATGCGCAGAGTGTGTTGCAACCTTGATTATAAAAATAACCTTATTTTATAATTTTGAATTTCACTGTTTTTAAGTTAATTGTCGGTTCGGTAGGTTACGTATCCGGTCGGTCACATACTAAACAAATAGCGGAGGAAATTAAATTAAGCTTAACACGTTTTTAAGAATAGCATTCAAGTACTATTATTTTAAATTATAATGTGAATGTATTTTAACGAGCCTAAAATACTTTATAAAAATGATTTAATAATAATGCATAGTAATATAATATTCTTAAAAAAATCTTTAAGGCTTCGTAGTTATTTTCAAAGCCCAACCCCAATTTGTTTTTATTCTAGATCTATCTTCAAGCTTAATCGACAAGCCACCTATTGATCGCTGATTCCACTGCAAAATTTACAAATATTATTTACATGGAACATATTTTAAACAACAAAAGTAAAATTTTAAATTAGTTACATTTAGTTTCCTCTGGGTTTCTAACATAACCACAGATTCAATATTTAACTTATCCAAACATTCAGAATTAAGTTTATTATCTTTGGGCCATTGCAAGAATATTGGATAGATTATTGCTGGATTATTTCCTTGAGTGAACCTTAAATTAAAGTCATATATGTAAATGGTGAATAAGAAATTATTTTATAACACAATGTTCATTGTCTCACCACAAATACGAATTGTATGTATCATTTTGGCACTTTGACCACGGTTGACTATTGTAGATAGATTCACCATTAACGGATAACCATCGACCGATCTGTAACAAGCGTTCTTCGTGCAACGGTGGGATCATACCATCACTAGTTGGGCTTATGTTTAATAATAGATTACCTGAAAATTCAAATCATCTTATTTGTATTAATCTTCATAAATATCATATATTATTTGACCGTGCACCTCCAAAGCTAACTGTTTCCACCAACTGGGCGATTAGATTTTGTATGGTAAACACATCTAATGCTCGTGCGTTTTTTCTGTATCCCCACGAATACTTATCGATCGTCATGGCGTTCTCCCATTTTCTGCCAATCACTTTTCCTGAAATACGATTTATATAGTTACAAATCACTAAATCGAATCTTTTCAAATCAACATGTTACCTGGTTGATACCTGTCTGCACAAGTCAAATATCCACCGTGCTTACACAGCGTATCGCTTCCCCAACGGTCATTCACAACAATTGTGTCCTTCACGGGGCTGTCGTTATACAGCCAAGCGAGGAAATTCAACGAATCCCAATAAGTGGCTGGAGCTTCCCATTCACCGTCCGACCATATAACTTCTGGCTTATAATTGTTCACCTAAAACGCAATAATAATGCAATATCGTTCAAAAAAAAATGAAATGTTGTATTTAAAGTGTCGTATTTCATTCACCAATTCGTTAAGTTCCGGCAGAACTTTTTCGGTCACAAAAGTACGTGTAGTTAGATTTGACTGTTTGTCCTGTATCCAAAGCGGGTTAAACCACTCGTACAAAGAATGGTACACACCAAACCTAGTTGAGTTTAAGCTTCTCACGGCTCTACTCAGTTCTCCTATTTACCATAAGAAATGCGTTGGTTAAATAAATAAAATAAAATATATCAGTATTACGATATACAAACCTACTATATCTCTGTGTGGTCCGACGTCTACAGAATTCCATCCAAACGATCTTTTTGACGGCCACATCGTGTATCCTTCGTGGTGTTTAGTGGTCAATACTACGTATCTGTGAAGTATAAATTAAAAACCGACAATTGTTCAAGTTTAGGACAAGTAGTATTATAAAATTATACCGATGTATTAATTACTTTGCCCCAGAGTCTTTGATTATGCTAGCCCATTGTATGGGGTCGAAGAACTCCGCAGTAAACTGAGGACCAAAATCTTGGTACGTGAAATCGGGTTTGTAATTTTTCGTCATATAATTTATGTAAGCCGCTCCTTTATTGCCTATACATATATATTGAGTTATTATATTAAAAACCATAACTTTAACCAATTCACCTTATTGCTAACCATACAAACTGTTAATTTATTTTTTACAACATCAAAATACTATATCGTACCTTGGTACGATATTTTCGTACAATTCATTAGATATTTTACTTTATATGGTTACTCTCGATTGTTACCGTATTAACGTTAGTTGCACTAAGCTACTGAAGTCATTAGGTGCGTCCACACCTAACAAACGTTTGGGGAAACAGTGTTTGTTAAACATTTGTCGGACGTTTGTTAAACATTTTATTAATGGCAACAAACGTTTGTTTATAATTATAGTTGTTTGCTATATGTTTGCCAACAGTCGTAACAATATCAGATCAAAAATAAGTCGCATGCTGCATTGGCACTGCTGCGTTGATTATAATGCGTTTTTTAGCAATATCTATGAATGCATCTGTACGTTTTATTTTATTATTATAATCCGAAGATTTTGTGTCCCATAAGTTACTGGCATTCCCATATAATTCAATTTTAAATATAAAATCGTCGATACTTCGAACTTTTACTCCGGTCCCTAGAATTTCCTATTTAAACAATGTAAAAAAATCTTATTTAACTCGAATATTTTCGTGGATAACTCGAAGTTTTGAGTTTTATTAATACATATGTATTATAAAATATCCCTCATTTTCTTTAAAGGTTAGGTTAGGTTTATTACTCATTGGTCATTAATGTTATCGTTACCGATAAGTTGATTATCTAACTAGTTTACTACACGACGACGCATGAACAGCAAAACTCAAACAAAATTAAAGACCTTTTTTAAATCATTATTGTTTAACATTCCTACCTTTTTAAAATTATATATACATACATATAAATACATAGTAACTAATTTTTATTAAATTACATATTTTATTTATAATAAACACATAGGAATTAATATACAAAATTTTTTTTTTTTTGGATAATTCGAACTTTTACTCCGGTCCTTTCAATTTCGAGTTAACCAAGTTCGACTGTGTATATATATATATATAACTGAAATAAATAATAATATATATAACTGAGTTTATAATTATTTTAATATAGATACAAACACGCAAAATATTCTCTAAATAAGCGAAAATTTTTGTTTAGATTATTGACAAACTAATTGGTTTGAAAACACGTCTACATCAAGTAAACGTTCGAAAAACATTCGTCGAACATTCGACAAACGTTTTTTATTTTTTTGTTAGGTGTGGACATAGCTATAGGTAATAAAGAATTCTTTATAATATATGACTGGAATAACAATGAATGTTTATTAAATATACATAAATATAGTTTTAAAATACCAATTTTAATTTTAAAATACGCACAGTGGTCCCAAAGATTTATTTAGCTTGCAAAAATTATAAATTTTTTTTAAAATTAATTTTTTTACCATAAGCACATTATAACCTGTATATATGTTATAAAACATATGCATATTTAACATTAATTACTATTAAATATGTTTTAATAAAAAAAAAAATTAAATAATTATTTTGTTATTTTCAGTCTTCATGCGCTATTCACTATCACGTATATAGAACTCTGGATTACTCGTATTATTCCTTATATTTCATTGGTTTTCTTTTTCGGAAAATATAAGTAATACATTTGCTCCATTGATATTTTATTGTTGTTGTTTTCTGATTGTAAATATCTATGTATCTGAGAATATAAACAAAATATTCATCACATTTTCATTTTGATTTGATCTAGAATTATTCTTGATATAATGCTTAATAAATAATTTATAAACTTTGTTATGACTTAACAAACAATAATAATAATAATAAAATAAATAATATAATAATTTTATTTTTGATAATAATTGACGAAATTTCATTTAAGTATCCTATTAGTAAAATTGTACATAGGATCACATTATCGCCATGTATCAGTATTTTGTGAACACTCGGTGGCATATTAAACCATAGGTATAAATGCATATATACAAGCACCGCCAGGAGTTTCATCAGGAAAGTGCATCATGCATAGTATATACGCTGATTTCTAAATAATGCTTAAATTATTTAAATTAAATACGTAAGAATATTTTTTCAAATTGCATGATAATACAAAATCATTTTCGTTTTTTCGATGGCTACAAAGTTATTCAGAGTACTAGAAAATCCAATAATGATAATCTATATCCTACATTTAAAATTTTTTTTTTTTTAATTCAGGATAGTGGAAGTACTCTCGCGGCATCCATGCATATACATTATTTCTGTTATAATCCCATATTTTTGGAATACATCCTGGTTAATGGAATATCAACTTGTCACAGCTGATTAAATCTTGCCAAACCATTTAATTAAATCCAAATTTAACCTAGTTTAATTTTTTAAAACTTTTTGTGATTCTAAAAAAAATGTTCTTTCAGTATTTCCATTATGATTGGAAATACGTCTCGTTCTTACCTGTAAATTATATTAAAATTAATATTTAAATCATACACAATATTTTTGAAAATAACTAATTACCTGCTGTATTTTAAATGGTAATCGATAAGTTATGTGCAATAGACATTCGAAAAACGCATGTATGGTGGATAAACCAAACTTGAGATTCTCAGGATACACAAATAACTTTTGAACTTTTTCAATACTATTATAATTTTTTGTAGAAAAATTACAAATATAACAGCATTGACTTGATGAATTTATCAGTATGTTACACACCTGAAATGTTTGAATGGTATTGTTCAAAAAATGTATAGGTAGACCATTTCAAATTTGTATGCGAAAATGTTTTATAGGTTCTATTGTAAGCTGGCTACTTTTGTTGCAGAAAAACTGAGAAGGAACTTGAACTATTTTCGTTTTTTTTTAAAAGTAAAGATTGTTTCGAAATATAACTTTGTGGAATTAATGGATCTTTCCTCGTAAAAATTAGAATAAATCTTCTTTTGTGAATTTTTTTGTATTATTATTGCCACTAGAAGAATCTAAAACAAAATATTATAGTAACTCCATGGGTAAATAAAGGAAAATTATAGTTATTCAATTAAAATAACCAATACCTCAGGTGAACTTAATACATTTTGTTTTAGTTAATATTAGTTAATTGTTAATTAAACCTTTTTAGATATGCATCTATAATATAGATATAATATCTATATAAATAAAAATCAAATTAATAAATCTTAAATTGCTACTTACGTACTCAAAAAATTATTATTTTAAAAAAAAATGCACTTACCTTAAACATTGACCTACATGTTGAAATATATTGGCAAAAAAAATTCCAACAGAGCACTCAAAACAATAGTCAGCAGAGAAATTAACAAATGTTACAACGATGTAGGAACGTGCATGTACAAAAAGCTACATTTTATTTTATCTTAATCTGTTTTTATCGAATTCATACGCAGATAACAATGTATGATATTACGTTTATCATATTAGAAATTTATATCAAATCAAACAATTTAACAAAAATTAAAAATTATCTTTTGGCAAGCTAAAATAATGTTTGAGACCACTGTGAATCGGTCGAAAAAGAAATATTGTCGGTAACGATTTATTTTCAAAAGTATTTTTATAACATGAAAGCTGTTCAAAAAAATACAGACTCACATTATAAAACAAAGTAGGTATTCTTACGGGATTTCGACATCGGCCAGGCCGTAAAAAAATTTGCCCTTAGCAATAATATGTATTTTTGGTCTGGACGTCGCTTTAAATTAACCGAAAGCGAAAGTTACGTTAGACCTTGTGTGTGCATGTGTGTCTAGGGCAGATGATCTGAGTTTTTATTATTTTTTTTTTCATTACTTTACCTCTCCAGTTCATCCAAAACCATTCGCTTCCGAACGCCGGCACCGAGTAAACGCCCCAGTGGATGAACACTCCGAACTTCGCCTGATCGTACCACGCGGGTAGCGGCCTAGCGTCCAGGCTAGTCCAGTTCGGCTCGTATCGTCCGACATGCGCAGCTGACAAGACGGTGCACGCAAGCGCCACGACTACCAGGATCGTGGTTGTGGTACCGCGGACTGAAGCCGACATACCGTGTCGCAAAATCCGACTTTTGACGGACAAGGTTCGCGCGCGCGTTCAGGGCACGCCACAGCCGGTATGACTGCTGCGGGTTTATGGTAGTACGCGGTTGTGTTGTTATTCAAGTACATGCAACGAATTTGCATACACAAGAAAAACCCTCAAAAACAATATTCTTCTAGAGAATTATGTGCATTTAGTATCGATCACGTGTCCGGAGAAATTTTTATTTACCGGTAGAACCAATGGTAGAAAATAGGGATGTATTGCAAAAAAAAAAAAAATTGTTCGTTTATTGTTTGAAATCGAGTTGTTGCTTCGTTGTCTTCGCCAGTCTTATGATGTTCACCAATGTCATATAAAATATGTATCAATACATCAAATAGTATTCTCTGTCAACGAAATATCAATCCCTGTAAACCACTACATTTGAAAAAATGAAATAAAAAGATTTGAATTCGTTATCGAATTATATCTTATACACGTATAATTTTATGAATTATTCCGTTTCTAAATTGTACAACGTTTAAGTACTGTCACCGCGACATTATACTGTGTACGCAACGCGGTCACTGACCGGTTCGTCGTCGTAGTCATCGTGACATTTGCATATCATATCGCGTGTTCCCGCTTCATTTGAATACGCATTAAATTTATAAATAAATATAATTGGTCATTATATACTTATGCACATATATATATATCGAGGTCGTCGTGTTTATATATTTAAGGTTGGAAGTAGAAAAGCAGTTGAACCATTGAACCGAGTGATGTATAAGTAAATACGCACATACGTCATTATATAAAACTTCATAATTTCAAGGCAATGATGGAAGAATAGAAAAAACGACGTTTTTATGCAAATATTTAACACTTACTTATGAAATATATATTTACATACTAAATTATGCTTATTTGGGTACTTAAAATATCATTTTGAGAAAATTACCTTCTCGTTGAAAACAAACCCTAACTTGCGAAATATTTACTATTACAATTTCATAGATCGTATAGTTCAATAACGTAGAATTAAAAATACGATGAAAATGCTTCCAAATCATACTTTATATTCATTTTTAAAGTAATTTTTTTTTTGCATAATTTGTAGAACCACCTTTATTTTTTAACCACATCGAGACAACGTTTAGTGATATTATTGAGGTAAATATATATTCGACCAACTAATGAATCAGCAAATACAACATTTTAAAATAACGAAATAACGACCTTGGCATTGCAACAGTACAGTGTGATCACGGTAAGTGGAAACACTCAATAATTATTTGCAGACTGATTATATTTTAATTCACTTTTTTTGATCAATTAATAAACACAATTATAAATATTTTAGAATAAATTTACTTTTTTTTTGTTGATCTGTTTTGCACATCCACATAACAACTTTTTTTTAAAAGGGATGTTCTATTATTGATCTAGTATTATTTTCCCTATTTTTTTTAGTGAAATTTAGAGGTTAAATTTATTTTCCAAGTCAAAAAATGACCCAGTTACAGCATTTTAAATATTTTATAATATATTATTTGCACGGGAAACTGGTGAGATGAGTATTTTTTTTTCACATTTATACATCACAAATAAATATTAATATTTATATTGTAAAATATTTATTTATCTGATACATTATTTAAACTGTACGCTGTGATGCGGTAAACAACATTTAATGCGAATTTAATATTTTCCATTAATAGCAGAAATAATTTGTTTTTTTATAAATTCATTACATGCTAAAGTTATTTTGTTTTTCAAATCAAAAAGCCATAGGTGTATACTTCCGATTTCAAATAACCCATATTGATTTTAACTGCCGAAATCCCTTTGCCCTTAATTTATTCTCTTTAGGTAGTCCTTAAGCTAAAAAATTTTTCCATCGTATAGAAAACATACATACTAACATACTTAACAATTTGGCTGCCATGAGCATCATATTTGATGCTCAAACGTTTTTCCTCTATTGTCGCACTATAATACCAGTTTTTCATCCATGCTGTCATGACATTTTTTTGATAAACTAATAATATATTCAAGGTGGATATATATATATATATATATATATAATATATCAAGGTGGATATATAGAGGTGTAAACACTTCGATAATAAATTGATTGAAAAATGTACACCACTTGTGATTTCCACCGGGAGCGCTGCCTACCCGATGAAGGCTCAAAATGTTCATATTTCTATACGAAAATATGATGCACGATGCTTG
>JASXSY010002103.1:0-88758 GCA_034509805.1 Sipha maydis
TTTTCATCCACCTTGTTTCGGTCTTGAGGCATATTTAAATGCACGTATATTATCGGCCCAAATCATTTGCGCCTCTCTGTACTTTCCACCGCACTCGGACGGTTATAATTTTAACACGAATCGTCAAACGTATACAATTTATCCGGCGGTGGGGACTCGTTGTTAACCGTAATCTATAAATAATGATGTGCGGTTTGTATCCAGGCACGTTCAGTACATAGTGTAATCGTATTGCAAACGAACGCGTGCCCGCTGAAAATACGGCCGAAGGTGGACCGGAGGCGTGCGAACGACAAATGACGCGATCTTACGAGAATACATAAAGGTTAGTTCTATCTGTGAAACGTATTATTGGTTCATTATTCCACCCTGTATATACTATTCCATCTTTAAAGAAACAAATAACTACATGCATTGCGATAATTTTTCGATTTACTAGCAAAGGTAAAATCGCTTGTAGAAGGTATTCAAATTTTGCGTTAGAAAAAACTATACTTTTACAATAAAAAAAAAAAAAAATTAAAAGAAATTTTGCTTTTCATTACGATTTGTATTAAACCCCTAAATTTTACATTTACAATGTTTTGTAATGTTTTTTTTAATTTTATTTATAGAATCAAACCATTTTTATTTTTTATTATTATTCATTTCTATACAGTATTTCCTTTGAAAACTATTAAAAAATATATCATCTCTGTGGACTTTATTTGAAAGTGCAAAGTTCACGGGTTTTCACTATTCTACAAGTGTGTTCGTCATTATTGAACATTTTGAATCGATTGTTGGACTTTTATTTTAAGTCTAATCCTATTAAACTCATAGGTACTAATACAATTTATTGGTATGAGTTTAATAGAATTAAATTTATATTTTTTTATTTATTAAATTTATAATATTATTATATTTATATTACATTATTAAAATGTATTAATATTTTGTTTTATATTTAATTTACAAGCGACCAACATATTTAATATGTTCGCTTGTAAAATTAAAAATTAACACACATATAGCAGCATAGATTTAGATTTCTTCAACTATACGAGTACTCCAATATTTGTTAAATTTCGGTTTCTTTTATACGATAACTTTTAAGTTAATATTTTATACTAATTCCTATTTAAAATTGAAAAAAAAAAATCTTTAATAAAAAAATATCCACAAACGATACGATCCATTCGAAACGGCAGTGACCAACAAATTTGTTAGACGATTTAAAAACAAAATATTTAACTTTGCTCTATCGAGTTTACGGGGATTAACATTTCATAATTTTAATAAGTTTTTATTTTTTATTCCTAAGAATACAATTTTAGACAAACATGCATTGTTTACTTTGGCTATTGTTCGGTCTGGCCTTTACGAACACAATTAATGCATCAGAAATCTTAGCAATCTCTCCAATAGCGGCAGCCAGTCACTGGAATGTAATGAGCTCTGTTCTCGAAGTACTGATCGATCGAGGTCATAAAGTTACCATTGTGTCATCGTTTCCGAAGAAAACGCCACACGAGAATTATACTCATATCGACATATCCAAATTAGTGCCACATGCAATAGCATCACCTTGGGAGACGGTAAGAATTAAATTATTCAAATTTATTCTTTTGTAATCCAAAATACTTGAAACTAAACTAGTTCCAAATCATCCATTTATCGGATTTTAACAAATTTAAATTATACACAGAGACGTTCCAAGTATTTTTAGAGCTGGGGAAAAATTAATTCAAGGGCCCCTCAATCATCACAACAATATGAGTATGATAAAAAAAAAACACAAAATTTGGAAAATGATAGTAAATATAGATTTCCAAACCTCCACCAATCAAAGTTATTTAAATGCATCGACACAACAAATTAAACTTTTAATAACTTCTCAACAATGTATTGTCAGATATCAAATTTAATTAAAATTTTAATTGAAAATAGTGAGTTATTCGAATTCAGCTCTGACAATTGAATATGTAACGATATCTTTCTCAGTTTTCATGAAAAATAGAGAATGTACACTTTGAAACTAGTGCCTTTATATATATATTATGCCGATTATATGAAATCGATTGAAAAATCGCTGATTTCATGAAATCATCAACTCTGTTGCCGACAACATAAAATCGGCAACTTGAAGTGCATAATACTGCCGATTGCGTGAAATTGACAAGATATAGAGTCCACAGTTAATAAATTCAATAGGTAATTAATAATTAAATTACTAATATAAACTAATATAACGATCTTATCGAACCGTCTGCACTTAACACACTGTTAGCTATTTCCCCGGGAAAAACTAATGATTGAACATTGATAACATAGGTAATGTTTGTCGTTAGTACATTATTTTATCAAAGCAATAAAAAAGCCTTAATAACTTAATAAAATGTTTGTACTTACCTGTATCGTATTATCGTCATAGACGATAAAGATAATGGTTTGGTAATGCCAATGAGCACGCGTGCAATTATTGGTTATATAGGTACCACTAATTGTAATTATGTCATTGTAATGTGTTACCGAATTCATGCATTCGACAGAAAAGTATAGTTCGTGAAATTAGCAATCAAAATTTGCCGATTTCGTGAACTTGGTAGCGAAATTGCCGATTTTACGTTGTCGTCAACCACATTACTGATTTTATGTAATCGGCAATTTCGTAAATTCGGAGTAACATCTATATATATATATATATATATGTGTGTCAAACGATTTTATATTTGATTCGTATCATTGTTAACAACACCAGGTTGCATGTATCTAAATTCTATATTAAATTCCTTTGTTTTGTTAAAACCTTGTTTCATTCCGTCACCTAACAGTCCATTTTTCTCTAATCTTTATCGCCTTCTCTCGCGGCTTATACAAACGGTAATGTGACCGGCAAAATACAACGAGTAATTCATTTAATTCGCCTTTATGGTCCTAGTTGACAATAAGATTTAAATGTAAATATTGTAGTGTCTTTCTTAAAGTATAATGAGTATTTAGATAAGCTGTTTTTTATGTAAACAATTTGTTATTATTTTTACAAAAACTCCGTCATATTGTAGAAACATTTGCACCATATTTTAATTAAATATAATTCTTTCATTAACAGTCAAATATAGATGAGAGTATTATAAATTTATATTACGAATCATTTTTCTATAACTTAATTGAACATAATATTTACTTAATTTTTCCTATAATTATACCAATTACGTAAATATTAATCTTTATCAAAAATGTGTAGAAATAATTTAATAAAAATTAATATTGACATAATTAGAACAGTTATCAGACTATTATTTTTTTATAATTTATTAGAAACAATAGCGTAATTAAGGGGATTAGGAAAATTTCAACCCCCACTATTTCCAGAATACCAGCTAGTTGACAAATAATAAGAAAAATAATAAAAATAATAAAAATAATAATAATTATAAAAATAATAATAAAAATAACAATAATAATAAAAATAATAATAAAAATAATTTTCTGCGCAAATGAGTCGTTTATGCGTAAATGTTTATAGTTAATAATTTCTACATATAAATTATATCTATCAAAAATAATTATTCCATAAATTTGATTCATTTAAACAGTTATGAAAAACAGTTTGTTACCAGGAACTTTAATCTTGCAATACTCTAAATTATACCAAGTTTTTATTAATAAAATTACATCTTAAGTACAAATGAATTTATAACAATTGAAAAACAAAACCAATTCATCGAAATACGCATTTATTTATTATTTATTATAAATTTAAACTGGTTATGTCCAATATAATACATAATTATAATACAGGTTAATTACAGATTAATAATAAAATTAAAAAAAAATGTTTTCTGTTTTTCCAGTTATTGAAAATTTGCTTTCCTCAGTCCGGCACATGAAAAATAAAAAAATTCTTTGTAAATAAAACACTTTATTTCTTCACGTCGAAAACATATTTTGCTACAAGCTATAATATAATGCACAAGCGCCTAGTAAATGGAAATAAAATAATAATATCGAAATAAAAATAAATATTTTCGATTAAAGGAACAGCTTTATAAAATCACGGATAGCAAAACAATTGAATAATTAAAAAAAAAAAAATAAAAAAAAAAAAATTATAAAAAAATGTAATTATTTAAGTTTTTTAATTATTATACTGATTCGAATGTCAAAAATAAACGTGATTATTGTGTTATTAAAAAAACCGTAAATAACCGTTGTTAACTTTTCGACCAAAAGAATAATAGTTTTTCTATACATATATATATCGCCAAACTGTAAACAAAATATATTAAAATAAAAAAAAAAAACGTCTGCAGATCGACGTGCAGAAAACGTCCATGAAATCTCCCTGTTCCCCGTACCGTGTTTCACGTCAGATCGACGAGTGTCTCTCGGCCCGTGCGGTCCCGCACACCGGACATGTCGATCGCGTGCACCGCGCCATCGGCTCGGGACGAGTCGACGACCGGAGCCGTTGTCGCGGGTGTTCGCCGCGCGTGTTCACCGGACACATTTGCCGCAGGTGATCAACGTGTACAAGCCGCCCACCAGCTGTCTGGAGTTCCTGAACGGCGCACAGCAGCAAACGTGCCGCGTCGCGTTCGAGTACCCGGAGCTGCGGCGCGCGCTCTCCACGCGCCGCTACGACCTGGTCATCACCGAGCTGCTGGGGTCCCGGTGCGACCTGTACCTGGCCAGCCACCTGGGCGTGCCGCACGTGGCCATCGTGTCCAGCCAGATGCTGACGTGGTACCAGGACTCGTTCGACAGCCCGTCCAACCCGTCGTACCTGACCACGTTAAACTCGCCGTACCCGCGGCCCGAGACGTTCGCGCACCGCCTGCGGAACCTCGTCGACTACGTCGTCATGCACGTGTTCTTCAAGTACGTGGACCGCATGGCCACGGCCATGGGCGCCCGGTACTTCGGGCACGGCCACCCGGACGCGGAGACCGTGCTCCGCAACGTGTCCATGGTGTTCCTCAACACCCATTCCCACTTCGACATGGCCAAGCCGCTGGCCACCAACTTCAAGGAGATCGGAGGCATACATCTCAAACCGCCCAAACCGTTGCCCACAGTAAGAGACGAGAAGTAATAATAATTATTAAAAAACAATCGGTACCAACGGACAAAAAAAAATCATCGATCCGTCACGTACTACAACGTTCAGTTAGGCACACAGGTACTCGTGAACGGAACACGGTTCGGGCGCCTTTGTAGACGTACATTTTATCGCGAGACCGAGACAATAGGGTACGGCGATTCGGTTAACGATTATTGTGAACTCGCTGCAAGTTTTCGTGAAACGAATCAGACCCGGTCTTTTGGATCGCGTACTCGTTTAACGTTGCATCCATATATTATCGAGTCCAAATGTTTCACCTCTATCAGGTTTCAGTGGAAACCGTTGTAGTTTGGTCATCTATCTGATAAAATATTATTACTATTGGATCGTCCGTCAATTGTTTAAACATTTAAATTATTATTTAATCAAATTTCGATATAAAGTTTATACACATAGTTAGATCACCGTTATCATTAAGCGTACATGTCATGGTAACGTAGGTATTTTTGTTTAAGTTTTTCTGCTTTACCGGTGTTGAGTTACAATGTTTTCAAGATGTTTACATCGGAAGTTTCGTTAATAACAGATGATGATAAAATTTCATGAAAGGCAAAAAAAAAACACCATTTCCAACTGCATAATCACATCGAGAAGTATTTGTATGATTTGTAATGTGATTGTTCAGGATCTACAAGAGTTCATCGACAATGCAGAGCACGGCGTTATATATTTCAATCTGGGTTCGGTGGTCAGGATGGAAGACATACCAATTGAAATTCAAAACGGTATCAAAAACGGTTTTGCTGAATTGCCGCAAAAAGTTCTGTGGAAGAAGGAGTCGGATCGACCGGTTATCAATTTACCAAAAAACGTAAAGACGAGAAAATGGTATCCCCAATACGACATTATAAGTGAGATATCATTGTTTTATTAATTATTTTTCATTCCCTTTCACGCCGAGGGCGCGATACGCTCAAAGTGTATCGTTATATTTAAATCTCCGTACCGATATCGCGTAGATCATAAGAATATTGTTCATAACGAATATCCGGTACATACGGAATACGTATAAAATGTCAACTATCGTGTTGGTCTTACGACATGTTCATTGGTTCGTTGGTTCGCCAATACGTGTGAAAAACATAAATACTGAACGAGTGAAAAATAATCATGAAAAAAATAACGAGTATTTAACCAGTAGGTAAAATCTCGATTGAAACAAAAAGTTCGCAAAGCGTAGGCACATTCCTTCAACTGCAGTGCCGTGATTTGCAATAGCAGCACATACTCCAAAGAATATTTTGATGTATATGGTATAACTGTGAAAAAACTTTTCGTTTTGCACAATTGGAAATGTATTCACGTATGTTTTCCAAGTAGGCTACGGCGTTCGTATAGTTTACGAAACTTTCTACCCAAAGTGCTTTCGACTCGACGTTTAAAACCTTATAGTTCATACTTAAATGGTTATACGTTCCAATTATTCATCTGTAAAATAAAGATTTTACTGGAACAGAATTACAACTGTATTCTATATTTAGTGTTAAAATAAAAAAAATATTCTTAATATAGTAAGAGACTGATTGAAATTCCTTAATATTTTGTACTGCATCATAAGCGTTATGATTTCACTAATTATGTATTTGGATACTACGTACCTAATCGAATTTTTTTTTCACCGAAATTAATCAAACATAAATACTTTGCCTTTAGTAAATTCTGCTAAATTTGTAAATTATTTCATAAAAATGTGCATTATTTCTTATTGTTTTCTAACTTTGTTATAATGTATATGTATTATTTATTAGTTTCCAATTTATCTTTTGAAAATTACTACTAGAAAAAATTTATTTTATCCACATATGGCAGTAATCATAATTAATTGTATTATTTATGTATATTTATTATTTTCCTTTTTTTTTTTTATTCTGCAGTATTTCCATAAGCAAATTTGCTGGTTTATTAATATGTAATGATTACGGATGAGGAAATTTCCTATTGGTTATACCTCATCTCACTATCAACTTATCGATAGTAACACATAACAAAAAAACTAATAAATTTAAGATTTATAAAAAACTATTTTTAAATTTACTGACTTAGTTATCCAAATACGTTGTAAGTTCGCTTTATACTATACGCTAAAGGTTCCTACATTTTTTCGACTCACGACACCCTTAGTCAGTTTATGAAAATCCAAAGGAAACCTAGGTATATAATATGGATAGAAGAAATATGGATAGAGTGATATTTAATACCAGACTGAGTGTAGTAAAAGTGTTTGAATATTATTAAATTATAATTTATTAGTAGTATGTATTTATTAGTAGATGTTTTATAAAAATAAAGATAAAATTAAAATAAGTTTATATTGTTGGACACTAATCAAAACTATTGGAATGGTTTACCAAATTGATTTTTTATAAACTTAATCAAAAATTTAATATGCAATGAACGTGATTACACACTAGATTTCTAATAAAAAATTAAAAAATATATAACAATAATTTGAGATGAAAATTAAAAAGTTTGAATTTATTAATGCACATACTAATAAATAACGTGTATACGTGTGCGTTATTGTATTGCATTGGTTATTTAAAAAAATTAAATTAAAATAATAGTGTAGATATTACATGGACATAAGTTTCGAAAGAACTACTTTAAAAGACTAAGTTTCGAATGAAAGTTTTTCAAGGCCTTAAATAACACATACATAGAAAATGTTGCAACGGTAAATATTCTTATGGTTAGAACATTAAAGGGTCGAAAAGAGTTATCAAAAAACAGCGTTGAATAGTGTATAAAGTTAATCGATTTTTCAATAAATGGTACATCTGGTATCTCTGCAGGCTCCAATCCATTATTTGTTGTACGTAAAGTTAATTATTTTTCTCGGAATTCGACTAAAATAACGTCACGTTTATTGTGTTGGAGCTTTACACGCGGTCGTACAGCAATATGCACGCAAATTAATATTATAATGCACTGTCAGATTAGTCGTTTGGTCTTATGGTAATTTAACTGTAACGCATATTGTTCTCTTATAGATCGAACAATATTAAAATAATAGTTTTCTAGTTAGATTTTCCCGGATTCGTTCATTTGAACGAATTCACGTCGTACATGTTTAATACACATGGACATGTTATTAGATTATTTTTGTACGTCACGTGGGTACAAAATTAACAAACACTGCGAGACAAAACACATCACAAGATTACAATAACAAAATATAATTACTAGTGTTACTAGCGTGTGTGCGTGTTTCAACGTTTTTCGTTTAATGGATGTTTAATTTAACTAATCTAATCCACAGGACACCCGAATGTAAGACTGTTCATCACTCACGGCGGAAATTCGGGCGTCATCGAAGCGATTAGCGCGGGTATTCCGGTGCTTGGCTTTCCCATATTTTTCGATCAGCCGAGAAACCTGGAACTATTCCAACACTGGGGTTCCGGCCTGTTCATGGACTACCAAAATTTTACGAAAGAAGAATTTGTGACCAAGATCAAACGGATACTCAACGATCATCGGTAAGACGTAAAGGCCTTTATTGCATCACGCGTTTACGTATATTATTGAGAAAAGGGACAGAAAAGAAAACCCGGGAAAAATATTTATTTATGAACCGTGTGTATGATGTTTTATGCTTTTTATAAGCAGACATTTGCTCGATCTTTGAAAAACTGAATCGGACCCAACAAGTGGTCTACAAAATAGTAGTCCTTTTAAACGTAATTATATTCAACATGCTCAAATTCTGTGCATTAAACGTAAATTGATTGTCGTTTTAGCAGTTATTGTTATTATAATTTAATAATTTATAATAGTATTACTAGGTTATGACGCATACGTTAATCAACAATTATTGTATCATAACACGCAATATTACATTGAAAATGCAATCAACTGTTACACTTATATGACTTTTATAAGGCAACGTGATTGTTTTTTTTCTTGATTGAAAAAACTTTTTTGCAATAGCATATTGAAAATCATGTGGAAGTTCAACATTGAAATATTACCA
This sequence comes from Sipha maydis, assembly GCA_034509805.1. NCBI lineage: Eukaryota > Metazoa > Arthropoda > Insecta > Hemiptera > Aphididae > Sipha > Sipha maydis. The sequence continues at coordinate 9,081 of JASXSY010002103.1, forward strand.
ACTAATACTTGAGCAAAAAAAAAAAAAAAAGAAAAAAAGTAAAACGTATGATAGAATAAAGATAAATAACGTAACGTTTTAATAAATTACCATAACTGAGTAACTACACTCAAAACATATTTTGTGTATAATAATTATAGATCTATTTTCGCCGGTTCTATGTCCGAAGACAACATCAACGGAAAACCGGTCGCGATAATCTAAACCATGATAAATATCTTGTATAATTAAAATAATAATAATAATAATAATACGCTCGCAAAAAATAGACATTATGTACGTACATAAGTTTTATAACATAAATAACGATATTTTACAAACATTTCAATAAGAATAATTCCAGACATTATATTATTACCTCCGCAAAATAATAGTTTGAACGACTTATTTTATTGATTTTTTGAAAGAAAAAAATTGTATTATATTATTTATAATTAACATGAAGATATTGTGATTAGATTTTACGAAAATCTAAATGTTGGAGTTTGGTGAAACTACTTTCGATAAAGACTGATGAAATTAATAATTAAAAATAAAAACATTTTTATTTTATTTTATTTTATCAAGATCTAGTAAATAGTATGCTATTTGATGTTTTCAATAAAACTGGATTTTGGGAACATATATTTTCCCTAGTTCAAATCATACAAACCTGATAGAGATCAATGGGTTAAAGCAGGAATGGGTAATTCAAAGAAACTAAAGGGCCAATTTATAAAATTTTAAAATCTGTCGCTCAAAGTAAAGAAAGTAAAAAAAAAAAGGCCTTAAAATTGACAATTAGCATTTACCTATTTAATTTAATTAAATTTTACAACTAAATCAGTACAATAAAATATGAACCTATAGTTATGAATACCTATACTAATATTATAAAGGACTAAAATTAATAAGTTTGTAAGTTTGTTTGTAGAAAGTACTGGAACTACTATAACAATATTGAAAATGCTTTCATCATAAGTAAGCTACATTATTTTTGAATAAATTTGATTATGATTAATAATAATTTTGAATGTAAAATAACAATATTTATCGATTCCGAGAAAAAACGAGCTAATACGTTGATTTATTAGCGTGCGCTGGCTATAGGTGAATGTTCAAAATGATTTCTAAACTTTCATTACTAAGAACCACATGATATTTCGTCATAAATAAAAATGTATTCGCCCAGCGAAGTGAACCCAATTCAGCTAGTATATTTTATTTAAAAGTTTAATAATTAAGCTGCCATTCAGAACTAGATAAGAAATAAAATAAAATACCGATAAACGCTAAAATTGTATGAAGTCAAATGAAAAGTAGTACGGGCCAGATAAAAAGTTCGCGGGCTGGATGTAGCCCACAAGCCGCTAATTGCCTATCTTTGGGTTAAAGTATTAATACAGAAATTATGCAATCAGAATGGTTATTGATAAGATTTTACGCAATTCAATAATCATTTGGTCATTATTAGAGTATATTGGAGTCCATACAGTGCGTATATTTCAAATATTCTATGGTTTAACAAACAGTATACGTAAAAACAATGAAGTACGTTCTATGCTTTCAATACAATTACCACAGAATAAATATTATCACTTTTAAAATTATGAGAAACTAGAACTCCATAAATATGGTGACTGAATTTTGTCGAAATTTACAAGTGACCATTCTGATTTCATATAATCTATGATACTAGGATGCAAATTTGACGTCATTAATGTTCTCACAAGAAGGACATTTATCTTTACAAGCGATTTATTTGTTAATTAATGAACATAAATCGGCTATTCCTGATTTTAAGTTCCATTTGTCTGCAGTTGATTTAAAGCCATTTGGTAAAATTGAGTCACTGATTATACAACTCTCTAGAAAGAACTGGATGCTCTTGTTTTATGTTTTAATTCAGTGGTTAAAATTACAGAAAAAAGTCAATCAGTGTTTTTAATAGAAATAGACCTATTATTAATTACCCGTATTTGATTAAAAGTTCACATATTTCTGACATGTAAATCCAATAAACCAGAAAGATTTAGGTATTATTTTTACACAAGATCTTAAATTATAATCCCATATAGAATCTATCTGTTTTAGAGCGTTTAAGATGCTAAGATTTGTATTAAAAAAATAACCATGATGTTAAATTAGTTCTTTCCCAAATGTTATTATAAAATATAGTAAAATAAATTATAATATATTTTTGTTTAATTAAATATTTAATTGCTATATAATAAATAAACTAAAATTACGTTATTTTTCATATAAAATTAAAACTCTATTTTTTAATCAATTAAATTGTTTCTGAATAATCGATAGTTCTAATGGTCAGCTTTAATTAAATAGAAGTTATATTATCATGAATAGGTACAAAACCATATATTATCAACTTGAACTTTGCATATTTAACTGATTCCTGGATATAATAAGAAATAAAAAAAACATGACTTGAATCAAATAAAAGTTTTAAATAACTATCTGCATGGTATAAATTACGGTGTTTTATTTTTAATATAGATCATAGGGTCTTAAGCAAACATTTTGAAATCAATCACTGTATCGATTTTTTTTTTCTTAATCTTTCCACCATAGGCCTTCGTCAATGTACTTTTCATTTGTGAGGGGCGAGAGGACTGTCACACTTGTTCCCTCTTCTTTAAGTAGAGAAATATCGCATGTGTGTGGACTTAACTCTCATTGATATTGGTGCAACAGTGTTAAGTAAACATATAGCAAGCAGAGGAGAGAAACTACACAATTAATTTTGCAAAATGTATTTTATTTTAATGTAATAATATTTAAATAGTTGTTATAAGTTCGGTAAAGCACATGACATGATTAGTCGTGTGATCATACTCCATACATCAATATAAGAAAATTTTCGTCAAATTATCGAGTTATATGTATGACGATTTTTTCTTACTAAAATCGAATATTTCGAAAATATTTTATCAAGCGTCGTGAATTAATAATTTGAGCATCTGGTCTTAAATATTGTATCATAAAATTTCGTAAATCGTGAAGCACAATACAATTTTTTTTTTCTAAACTTTTATCACTAAACGTGATAATACTGGGATAAATTTACATCTTTATAAAAATACTATAAATGTTTAAATGTATTTAGATTATAGTTCAGTATTTGCAAATCGTGCTAAGATTGTTTTTTATTTTTAGATTCTGAGTGAAACGAATATTATTAAAAATGGAAAGAATGTATTGGTTTTACAATTACGTGTTTTTTTCTGTGTGTGCGTCATAGGCGCAATTTGGCTTAAATGTATGGGGGTGCTAGATTTAAGTTGACCAAAGTGACTCATGGGAAGCTTTGCCCCTCACGCCCCCTTACCACACCACCATTCATACATTCATCATACTAACTTATAAATAATTTATAATAAAATAGCACCATTAAAGACATATATATTTACGGGTACATTGTGTATAATTTATTATATTTATTTTTCCATGTGGCCCGTTACAGACCAACCCGCACCGGCCTAAAAATATTGATAAGCTTTCTATCGCGAGATGCGAATAGTCAATAGGTACTACAATAGATGTTTCGGCGTAATCGTATCGTCTATTGCAGTGGTGGCCAACTACGGCCCGCGGGCCAAATCCGGCCCGCCATCATTTAATATCTGGCCCGCGAAAGAAATATAATATTTTACATTTACGTAAAAAAAAAATTTAAGTATACATTCTTCATATTTAATCCCGTATCGCCATATCGTAGTGTTTTTGTTAGCAATATTAACTGATATAACACATCATCTGAATTTGTTAAATCTAAAACTACAAGGAAAAGAAAAACTCGTAAGTACATTATTCGGTTCAGTAAAAGCTTTCCAAAATAAATTACCTTTATTTCTAAATCAAATTGAAGAATTAAATTTCTCCATTTTGAATGTTGTGCTACTTTAAAAACAGAAGATTGTGGTATATTTCCAAACAAAGGTGCATCAAAATTATTAACACACTTATTCGTGAATTTGAAAATCGTTTTAAAGACATTCGAACTAAAGAACCAATTATAAATCTATTTGAAAATCCATTTAATATAAATCCGGAAATTGTCGAAGCTTCTTTACAATTAGAAATTATAGAACTCCAATCTAATAATTCTTTAAGAACAACATTTAATAATTTGACAAGCTCTCAAAATCTTGTTCAGTTTTATTCAAATTTGTCTGAAGAAGATTTTCCAAATGTTCGGAAGTTTGCTGCTAAGATGTCTTGTATATTTGGTTCAACATATATTTGTGAGCAAGTATTTTCAACGATGAAAATTAACAAAAGTAAAACTCGATCTCGCATTACAAATGAACATCTACACGCCGTTCTCCGAGTAAATTCTACCAAATTAGAACCTAATATTAATTTCCTCTGTCAACAGAAACAAGCTCACAGTTCACATTAACAAATTAATACATTTTAAAATATGTTTTGTAAATATAAAACGATATTTTGTATAGTTTATATTTATTTTTATATGTGTATTAAAATAATTATTAAAAATAATTTTTGAAATTGAAGCTGATTTAATTTTCTTTCATTTGTAGTAATTATTAAGTTAAGTATTAAATAAAGTCATTAAAATTATTAAGTATAATAAAAAAGTCGTTAAATATAAAATTATACACCTATACCTAAAATTCTGATGACTTAAAAGTAAAAAAAAAAATTTATGGCCCGCGGTAAAATTTTTTTTTTTTTTATGGCCCGAGTTAAAAAAAGTTTGGCCACCACTGGTCTATTGTTTAGTCTTCTATAAAATGGTCTTATGTTTTAAATACATAATAATTTATTAATCATAAAATTAACAATAAATTACCAATATCTAATATATTATTATTATGAAAGTGGAAAGTCTTAAAAATAAATTTATCCTAAGCCTATCACAAAATATCAATTCTTATGATTAAATAATAAAGTTAATCAATAAAAATTCGATGATGCTACTAAAAAATGTTGAGGGTGCTAATATAATATTTGAGGGCACTAAGCACCCCCAAGCAACCCCCAAATTGCGCCTATGGTGTGCGTACAATTTCGACTAGAAAAATGGCTCTGATAATCACAATGATAAGATATGTTTAACAGGAAATATAGAAATGTAGTAAAGGAAATATGTTTAACAGGAAATGTTGACTAGTTGGTAGTTAATTCAATGCAATTTTACGAATTTTTCAACAGAATTTTCTTAATAACTGCAAAAAACCAACAAAAAGTTATAAAAAAAATCAGAAAAATGTACATCACACAGGTTTTTAATAAAGTGGAATTTTCGTTTTCATTGTAATTCAAAAAAAAAAAAAAATAATCATTGAGACATGAAATTTTACGGAAGGCTTGTACATCACTATTCACTAAAAATGGTATAATTTTCAAAATATTTTTTAAGGTATTCATATATAAAAATAAATAAAACACGAAATATCATCATATTTTGTAGTAATAAAATATCTTTAGAAATTTTAATTTTTTTATTAGATTCAAGATTTTTCATAAAATTTTCTTTGTACCAAAAAAAAAAAAAATTAGAAAATGTATAGGAAATTTTCAAAACATTGTAAAAACATTATAAATTTTTAATTTCAACGAATATCCATTAAAGAATATTATTTTTTTAATTGCTTCCCTGCATATATTAAACGTGGCAACATATGTTCCTTGATTTACTGTGTAGGTACGTATAATCTATATTATCGAAATACTCTAATGCAAATCATGATGTTCGTAGGCGCTTAAAATTTTCCCAAAATTTAGATTTTTTTCAGCGACGGTTAGAACGTGAAAAACTCAATCCATCTTATTAAGAATTCGGTTACACTGCTTTTATCAACCATCTTTAGGAATATAATCTCATCGCCTGGTCTTCTTCGGCTAAGGATCGTATTTTTTTCGAGAGCGCCGGCATATTGGCTACCAGCTTAAAAGACCAACACAGAAACAACGTTCACCCATCCCTGTGTTCCAGCAGATCGTGAAATGTCACCTGATCTAGGATTTCCGTTCGTCAATCGTTATTTCCCATAATATTACACTTTTTCCAACGGGAACGTAGAAAACTCGTTGAAACGATTGCGCTGCAATCGCGCAGCGTACCGGAAGTCAACGTTGAACTTATCGAAAGTCCTGTTTGAAATCCGTCCGGATTCGACTGGATGCGGTCGAAGAAAAAATTAAAACGAAATAAAATGTAACGAACGTTTTTATTATGTGTCCGTTTCAGGTTCAAAGAGAACGCCGTGGAATTGTCGCGCCGTTTCCACGACCGTCCGGTCAGCCCCCAGGAGACGGTGGCCTATTGGACGGAATACGTGTTACGGCACGACGGCGCCCACCATCTGAAGTCGCAGGCCGTGAACACCGAATGGTATCAGTTCTTCGTGCTCGACCTGCTCGCTGCGGCCGTCGCCGTGTCCGCGTCGCTGTCGTACATCTCGTGCCGCGTCGCCGCTAGAACGTTGGCCGCCGCGAGAACGTTGGCCGCCGCCCGGGACCCGGTCGAATAGCCGATCTCCAAATTCCACCGCGAAAGTATCCGCGTCCCCAAGCTGGCCGACACCGCGGTCTTGCGTGCAACGGCCGTGCTTGCGACGTGTACATATTTATGATATTTTTGTTTTGTTTGTTTTTTTTTTTTTTCGGTTTTGTTGTTCGAACGAACGTTTCGCCGTCCTGACAACACGTACGTGCTGTCGGACCGGTGCGAGCGATTGATTTCCGTCGTTTGTCTTGTGCAGACGAACATTAAAAAACATTTAAAATCCGTTCGTACTCGTGTTGTTCGTACATAAACGATGTGTGTGTGCTCAAACGAGTCGTTGTGAAAATCGAAACGCGCTGACGATTCACCACACCCCGTAGAAACAACCCTTCTCCGATTACTTTTCAGCACTGCGAAATATGTTTAAGAATATAAAACGCACGTTAACGGATATTAATACAAACGTTCTAATCAGAGCCCTATGACTGATTACAGTTGTTATCTATGTTTTGTTCGCTAAATAATTTAGACCCCGATGTCCAAACAATTCCAGGTCGGTCATAATTTTCCCTGTGGATGAGCACGTTTAGTTCGTATGCATCAAACATCGTTGCAACCATTAATGTATTATAAATATGAAAGCCGATATCCTATAATTACTACCTGACCTCGATTACTGTTTGCATTTAAATTTTATTTTTAGTCTCTTTACAGATACCCGAGATTTAGAAAAGCAAAGTTTCATTGCTATGTACTCATTACACGGTTCAAACTATCTTTACTGATAGGTACCGTTTTAAAATGGAGTAAAAAACCACTTTAGAGAAACCTTTATTTGTGACATTACAAAATGTACGTATTAATAGCAGTTGATTGACTTAGGATACATGCATTTATCGGTGTATACATTTTATATTTTAAAAATATTTTTGGTTGAAGAGATTAGTCTAATTTTCTTGTTTTCCGAATTGCATTTACATTGCACTAGTTTTTAAATTCTCATTATACAATGTAATTTAAAAATCTTTCGATTATTACTGTAATAAAATACACACGACTTATTTATTTTAATTAAATTTTTGTTTATTAAACATGGTAGTACGTTCGCATTGTTCATATCTGCAATTATGTTTAATACATACCATACTAGATGACATCATTAATGGAAAATAAAATATTGATCCGAGATAAAATATAAGGATTCATATCTATAATCCAGATATCATAACAACTATATTAATTTTAGTGGCATTACACTTTAAACTTAATACTTTTGATATTATTATAATGTTATGTCAAAAAAAAAAAAACTCCAATTTGTGTTTGCGTTGAAACATATATTACAAAATATTCCTTAATTATTGCATTTTCTAAACTGTCTTATAGTGCTCCGGATAAGGATTATACTATATCATTCATATTAACGTAGGAACACCATTTCACATATAGTATGGTCAAAGCTAATCAAAAATTCTGTTATTCTATTTTTAGTAGTGGTTATAATTAATTACCATATAGAGCATCGACATAAAGTAAAAAATATCAATTATGAGTTACTGATATGTCATATTTTTTAGAGGAAAAAATAGGAAAGCGTTGTAAAGTTAAAATTTATAAAACTTTTGGACGATTCGTGTTTCTTTTATCTTATCCAATGTTACACCCCTTCCATTACACTGGGCTGTATGTCGAAACTTTTTGCTCGGAGCGGTAGGGAGTTACCCCAAAGTCGTTCGCACAGCAACAGTACAAACAACAGACGAAGAAAAATCAATAACCTTCTTCCAAGTCTTTAAAAGGCCGGTAATTAAATAATAATAAAAATAATACCACAAAGTTGGACACAAGGAACATGTATAAACTTTGGTAAATGAACATTGGTATTTACTTTTATGTTATATTTTTAATTTTTTTTTCTTTATTATTATTATAAAGAATGTATTTAATAACGATTATTTAATTACATATTTTTTCAATTAAAACTTTTGGTCCACTGATGAAGAAAATATGTATTAAATAGATAAACTATCAATAGCATACAAATAATATACATGTATCTGCTACAATACATTTACGAACTAATTATAATAGCTATAATAAATAATTGTTATGACAGATTATATTAAACTGAACTCGTCAAGTAATGTTACAATCATGCGAAAAATAAATAATTTAAAAATCCGATTTTAGTTCACAAATTATTTTTATAATATTTTAAAATTTAGTTTTTGTTTTATGTTCGCTATTATTTATTTTTATATTCATTCTAGAAAAAATATTTAAATAAGTGTGTAACTTTCATTTTTATTACGTAGCAATCAAAATATCTTTTAAATAACTCGATAAAGTATATGTAAAAACGTTTTTTTTTTAATTTAATGAAACATAATTCAACAATACATAATTGTAAAATATAAAAATCCAAACCTTACAATGGTTAAATAAATATATAATTCATATTATACCACTAAATACTGTTAAATAGATTTTATTCGATAGTATAAAATGTTTCAAAAATATTCATACATTTTTTTTAAAATTTTTATTTCCTGCGTAAATATTTTACTAATAATACATTTGCAGTTTAAACGAATATAGAAAAACAAGTTATAAATATCTTATTGTAAATTGTATAATTGTATTATATTACATAATGGATGCTTATTGTTAGGATTGACATTAGAAGAAGAAAAATAACTTATTTTTATTCTCAGTATCCATTTTATATTGAAAGCATTTAATAAATAATAGATAATAGTTTGGACTGAAATAAGAAATTTACTACATTTCTTTTAAATAAAATAATTTTGAAGAAAATTAATTTGAAATAGTGTAAGATTAATGAAATACAATTGATATTAAACTGAAGCTGAATGTGTGATCAAATGTCTTGATTATAATATTGTATTACACTTAATTTTCTAAAACCAGAGTTTATTAAATCAGTCAGTTTTTGTAACAATCAAATGTAAGTTCGTAGTTTTAGATTAATCGTCCGTCAAATACTATTGGTAATATAGTAACATTGTAATTATTACATAATTAGATAATTTTATAACTATACTGGTACGTTAAAACTAATGTTTAATTGTTTATTATTATTTAACAAACATTTTATTTGAAACTTAAAACAATAGTCGAATATCAAGACAAGTGTATAATTCGCATTATAATAGAGAGTCATTAGCACCAATTAATTTTAGTTCAGGTTAATATATACGATATAACTGCGACGAATGAGCATAAACTTATTATGTGGTTAATACATTGTCATAAAATATAACTGAAATAAATTTCGTTGGCAACAAAACTTACATGTGTTTATTATTTTTGCATTGTATGAGGCAAATATATTTTTCTTATCAAAAAATTTTATAATTTTTATTAAGTGTCCTCACATTTTTTTTTTTTTTTTTTTAATAATAATATTGAAATTATTCTAAAAGATAAAAGATAATTAGTTTAAAAAAAATACTACGAGGACGGTTTTTAAATTTTAAATAAATTTAGTTTGTTATCGACAAAAACAAAAAAAAATTATTTATTTAAATTAGTTGTAATAATTTAGTCGAGACTTCCAGAAATTAAAATGTTCTTAAAAATAAAAAAAATAAATTTAATCCATTATCATTCATGCCCCTCTCTATAAACTATAATGCGCTTAGTATATATTCAAAAATGATGTGGGAACATAGTGCCAATGGCTTTTGGCTATCAAATATTTTAAACATCGATTAAGTTTAAAATATACATATAACTATTTTTTTCTTTGTATAACATTACAGCTTAACGTAATTATTTTATATTGAATGAATAGTTAATCAAAAATTGTTATTCGTTATCTATGTCTGATCATTGTTATAGTTATAATATTTGATTATTGATCAAAGTTGAGGTACGTATTTTACGTAAACGTCTAACACTGTAGCGTTATGTTTGATAGATATATTGACATTTTAAATACACGATGAATTCGTCACCTTGAATGGCTTTATGGACTGATAATAGGACACATATTTGAATGTATCACAACTGGGTAGAATATAAGTATAAGATAAAGCTCAAATTATTTCGAGAAAAATAATTTTATGGTTATATTTTAGAACATTATTATTACTTTTTTTTTAATAACATAAGAAAGCTATAATTCTGAATTCTTGAACATTGTTTATTTCTTGTTTTAAAATATAAAATCTTGAGATTCAACAAATATGTGCTCAAATAGTTTTCAAGCTTTATCGAGTTTCCACTAGTCCAATTTAAAAAATTTGTACAAGTATGAACGAAAATATTTTACAAGTAACAAAGTTTACAACATGAGATATATTGCTCACTTCAAGGAGTAGGCAGTTGTAGGACAGGATTAGTGGTTAAATTTAATTCAAATCGAATTCCTGCGAAGGAATTTTAAAAATAGTTACTTTTCTGATTAAGTGAACTTGTTTTAGTAATGTATCTTTCTCGAAAATTCCTGAAATAACACGCAGAAGTAGATTGAACTCGTTTCTAAATTTATGTTTAGAAATTGCATTAATTTGAATAAAAATGTACTCAAAATACAAACTCGTTTTAGACCCTAATGGAGTTTAAAATAGCAATTTAAAATCGGACCAATGATCTTCTTCGTAAACTTTTAAAAAATATATTTAAACAACATAAACGCATTTTTTAGACTTTGAAGCTGTTGTTATTTCCAACAGAATTTAAATGTTGCAGTAATATTTACATTTTGTATTTAATTTCATTAGGTAAATTAATTTGTGCTTATTTGAGTATTTATTTTAAAACCGGGCATTGTACGATACCAACATTTCAATGTTAATTATTTCTGTTGCTTGTATTTATATGATATTTTAAATAACAAGTTATTTGCGTTAAAACGCAATATATTTATGAATTTTTTAAAGAATAAATAAACCAATTACAAATAATAATTCTACTATATTGCATATTATGTTTGTGTTTTGAAATGAGAATAATACTAAATATATTTTTGATATATTTTAAATAAAAAAATCTGACCAAAAATTACTCCCATTAGAAAAATATGTTGATTGCTTAAATACTGTATATATTACTAAAAATCGTTTTAATTTCCATTGTTTTTATATATATGTATATATTTATAACCTCAAAGTATTTTTATTAATTTTTTTCTTCTTATTTGATGCAACCCTGATCAAAATCATGTACACGGACAAAAAAAATAAATAATAAATAACAAATGAGTACATTATGGTAAAACCAATACATATCATTCAAAATCTTAAATTTATCTCAGATGTATTTTTATTTTTTAATATATGAGCTAATATATAATTGAGTTACAAATAATTTACCAAAGTATATTCTGAAAACAATGATGTTAAAAAAAGTGTTCAATTCATTATTAGTGCAATATTCAAAAATAAGTGTTTTATTTTCAATGTATTTAAGTATATAGACACACATAAAGGAGCCGTTGATAATAGCTTGTCACATTAAAACGTTTTCAGTTACTAAGCCAAATTTAATAACTCTAGAGTATTTTTCCAAATAATTGTTTAATTTATTTTGATGTAATAAATTTCATTCAAAAGGACACGGAAGTAGGTATTACAGCCATATGATTTGTTGTAAACATCAGTACATTTTATGGTAATATTTATACCACAGACAAAAATAAATTGAAGAAATGTGTTTCTTAAACAAGTATGAAATTATAAGACACACACACGCACGTAAATGTATTGTACGTGATTGGTTAAACGTAACGCAATTTGACTATCTGTAGAGATTCATACACGGCTTCAAAATCAATAATCCAATTCACAACATTTTACCTTATATTTCAAAGACGACAAAATGTATGAACTTGAAATAAAACATAGTGATTTTTTCAATACTTTAGACCAGTGGAGTGATTTGGGGTTGACAAGGTGGGCATTTGCCCCTGTCTGATTTTAAAAGCAGTTCGATGGGCCGGTGCTGGATTGTTTCCGTTTAATCATTATTATATTTAATTAGTGTAAAAGCATGACTATTTTCATAATATTTTCAGAAAATATTATATTGTGTACCTACTAAGAAATGATTTCCACAAAAATACATTTTTAATTTATTTTTATTTAAAAACTCCATATTTAGTTACATTTTAAAATAAATTTAAAAAAATCTTCAAAGTGAATTTTAAACAATTTAATAAATCATGCAAACGAAGATGATGGTATTCATTATCATTATTCTATTTCCAAAATTTAAAAAAAACTTTCCAAAGGCTTTTCAAGAAATTCTTAAAACTATAAACATTCATATGACTTTGTCTGTTACATTCATATGACTTTGTCTGCTTCCAATGGACGATTTTTTTCTTCTCTAAAATTAGTTAAAACCCATTTATGGCTAACAATAGGAAATTAACAGCTAAGTGATTAACTGATAATTGCAGTGGAAAGTGCTGTATTAGGAAAAATTAATTTAGATGATGTAGTTGATATATTTTCAAAAAATGCTAAAAGGAAGATATCTTTTAATAAACTATTAATATTTATGTTACAAATTGCCATAGGTGTTTACAGAGTTTTAATTGGTATATAGGTATGCAATTGTTTTTATAAAATATCTGTTTCCTTATATTTTCAAATGATATTATTCCCTAGTAAAAAGGATTGTAACAATAGGAGAAAAAAATATTTAAACCATAAAATAAGTAAAATGGTAATAGTTATTTGATAAGATGCAAGTAGATATTTTCTTACTAACAGTTTTTTTTTACTCATTCGGACGGTAAAAATCATTGACCCCTTCCCTTAAATTGAAAACTGAAATGACACCACTGCTCTAGACGTACAATAAGAATGGATTTTTTTAAAAAAAGGCACTGGCTCAGACAGTTCCATGGTGTAAAAATCGGATAGTTCAGTGTACTATACATCCAAAACCCCCATCTCAATTCATTGAAATGTATTTAATTTATTATATGATCATCAGTTACATTATACTAGGCTTTAAATAGTGTAAGATAATAATCGATTAAAAACTATGTCCCGAACAAGACTGTTCAGTGTAAATCCGAATACTTCAGCTAGCATTAAAATATTAATATTTATATCGTAAGCCATTCAAGAAAAATGCACACACACTTTTTAGTCTATTTAACTTGGCGAATAGCTCTAGATTAATTTAGCTATAACATCTAATAATCTTGTACATTATATGTCATTGTTTACTAAAGCCGGTTTACCTAGATCCTAGAGAAGTGACCGCTAGATCGATCTGAATTCCATGTATAGTTCTAGACTAAATATAGAGACCTAGCCATGTAACTATACTAGAAAAAAGAACTGGATGGGCCTCGCTCTGCTGTACAGTTGGGGGTGGAGTGCACCTCGTTTATAGGATAGGTCATTATTACAATGGATTTGTTAAATTGGAATGCAATGATAGATATCATTGTATACGAATAACGATTCTGAACGGAGTTAATATGTTTGTCTAGGATATAATACATTGTTATTTATAAATATTGTAAAAAGCATATTTTATTTTGAAACGATAAATATATTTTTCAATTAGGATGGGTTAGTAGTTGCATACAGCGACATAGTTTGTCAGTCTAGAATATTATACATTATATTATATTTTACATGTAATTTTATGTCAATATTCGCTGTTCAAACGCTTATAAAAAAAAATTGTGCCTATGGATTTTAATAATTTTTGAATGACAATAAGAACTACTTCTGTGAAATCTTCTATTAAATTTTCAAGTATTTTGTAGAAGCCAAATTTTTTTTATCACCGATTATAAAAATAAAATGTAAAAAAATTGAATATTTTAAATGCCTAAAAGTGGATTAAAAATCAATATAATATTTTGAAAAAAATATGACATAAAGGAAATACCTATCTTAACAGCTGGTACAAATTTCAAAAATCTGCGACTTATACTTTTTGAATTATAACAAATATTTAAAATCGTGATTTTTACACATTTTATACAAATTTGAGCATTAAGGGCTTATAAAAAAAATTTGAGTTAACCGATCACTGATATTTTTTAGTTACGATAAGTTTAACTTATTATAAACCTTGTATTAAATTTTCAAGAGTTTTCGGTCTGCCAATTAAATTTTATAGATGTTTAAAAACAAAAATTTTACAAAAATCGAAAATTTAAATTGTCTATAAATAAGTCAAAATATGTCAAAATACTTTAAAAACTTAATCATGTATAGAAAACGTCAATATAAAGATCTGGTGAAAATTTCAAGTTGTTGCGATTTTTGGTTTTTGAGTTAGAGCATTTTAAAAAAATGTAATTTGTAAAAACGTGATTTTGCGTAAAATTTTTCGTTTTTTCGTAATATTTTATCGTTTTTTTAGATTTTTTTAAAAAGTATTGTAAATTTGGATTATTAACTAGCCAAAGTACCATCTACATTCACTTTCCTTTCAGAAAAGTTGCTGCTTAAGCAAATCGAAGTATTTTTACTGCCAAAAAAGGTGTCATCAGACACAAAAAATAAAAAATAATAAATACTTCCATCCTTGGATTTTTCGCTACGGTTTTTTTCCTTTTTAATTTTTTTCGGCTTGAAAATTTTCCCCATTGCCAACGTGGTTATGTTTTAATTTCAACTGCAGTTCTCCCGGACCGCGGACGTTTCGACATGAACAGAAAACAATCGAACACCGCACCCACAGCACGCGCTATTATTGTAAACGTTTATCTTGTTCAATGTATCAACGGGTTTGGTGCATCGACTAGATATGCACTCGAGCAGTGCCGCAACTACAATTTTGAGGTCCCGGTTCAAAAATATTTTAGAGGCCCTTTTAGTTATTACTGTAGCATTGGTGGGGATAGGGGGTGGGGAGCTTAGCCACCAAATTTACCATAAGTCCCCCCCCCAATCAAAAAAAAAATATTAAAAATATTATACCTAAATTGTAATAGTTTGTCAATTATAGAAGAGGCTTTATTTTGATTACTTAAAAGACTAAGTTAATCATTTTTTTAACTAGTTAAAATTAAATTATTTTAATACAAAAACTAACTTTTAACTTTTAATTTGTGAATAGGTAGATATTTTATAGCTGCACTTACTTGAATTAAATAAATATCTATTTAATGATCCATGATATTTTTTAATTTAATTTGTCTGTTGTCTATATCTACGTATTTTTGATGCACCACTTTCAAATGTTCTTGATGACATATTTTTTTTAAATAAACCAAGAAAAATGACAAACAACTCCTCAACGCTTTGATAATATTATAATACGAATAATTCGAGAATTTGCTGATACTAGTAATACGTCTTACTGTTGCTGTAATCCAATATTGACAAATGTACTGCTGTTAGTGAGCTAAATTCTAAATATATCGATGAATGATGCACGGGCCACGGAGTGCAATATCAATGTGTCATATAGTTATACAAATTACAATAACAATATTGATAACTCTGCCGTTATATTATTAATTCGTATAAAAAAAGATTTATACCGGACTGTTAATAAGCAATATGTCTATTTATCACGGACCTATATACGTTCGTGCTATTTATAAATATAAATACATAGCAATAGACTATTATTGTAATAGACCAGTATTGACTATTGCTAAGCCAATGGAATAGGACCTATATACATTTATATACACGAAAATACAAAATTCAAAATTACTGAATTCTTATATTTGATTTAACAATTGTCTTATAATATTATGTATGGATGGTAATGGTAAAATCCTAGGCCCCCCCAATACATACATTGTGAGACCCTTCAGACCCTTGCACCGCCTGCACCTGCGGCACTGCACTCGAGTCATTTTCGACTTCATCGGTTTACGCTGATAAAAATAACGTTTTCCGCTCGAAGTATTGGAGTGCGCTTTATGTATAAATAAAAGATTAAAATCCAACTATGTGCAGCGTTTTAATGATTTGTGTATCGTTTTGTTCGCGTGTGGTGTACACATTATTGTAGTGAAATACCGGTGTACTACGATGCAGCTTCTTTTTATGGGAGTTTTTCTATCTTTTTTTTTTAAATACAAACATATATGATGCATTCAACGTTTGTTTATATTTTGTCCGTTAAACTTTGAGACGAGCGAAATTCCGGTGTCGCAATAATTAAGGGCATTCGCCCCGCGGAGCAATTAAAAGTTAGTAACGCGCTCGAACGGCCGTGCCACCGGGACGTGCGGCGTTTTAAATCCCCGCCAGAAGACTTGCACGAGAGCGATATACGGTGTTATAACGTAATTCGAGTGCACGTCGTTGTATTGACATAAAGGGGTGTGCGCGTTACGGATTCGTACGGAACGAGGAGAAATAAAATTTATTACGCGATTTAAAACGTACGCAGGAGAGAGTGCTTACCGAGGTAGCGCCCCGTCATGTAGGACCACGCACAGCCATTTTAACCATTATGTTACAGAAGAACGCCGTGTAATTGGTTCATCGACGAAGTTTTTCGTTTTTTGTTCTTCCGCGAACAATTTTTTTTTTAGTACGCGTCGAAAACAATACTGATTATGAAAACCGTAGAAATAAAACGCACACGTTAGGTATCTACTTACATATGATTATTACAGTCGATGTTAGATTTTCTAAGTAATTTTTCCAATACGAAAGATAAACTGAAAACTGCTTGGGAACGATATTGAATTTCGTCCCGTCACCGTTTATATTAGTTTTCATAAAACAGGTATAATTTATCGCATGACAGGCTCTTAACTGTTTGGAACTTGGTATTACTAAACTTTCAAAGTTGAAAATATGGAAAGATTTATGAATTTTACGAATATTGACGATTGTTTTTTATTCGTATTTAAGCTATTCGTTATCTTTATTCTAAAGTACATTTTCTTAAGTACGCCGAAAATCGTTTTCCGAATCATTATCAGATTTCAACTGTATTAAAATGAAATCGATTTGCACTCGTAGCGTTTTATTTTTTCTCCTAAATGTGCTTACTACCCCAACTGCCACTGTAACAAAGTCCGACAATTCCAATCAAATAATTTATGCCGAAAATACCGCCTTGCACTAATTAAATAGGTACTTGATGTTTACAGACTATATAAAAGCGATCGGAAAAGAGGAAGAGGAAGACCAAAAAAGAGATGGTTGGAGACTTTGGAGAATGACATGAGGACTGTCGGTGTGTGCAAAGGAGATGTGATTGACCGAGTAAAGTGGAGGTGTACGACAAGGGTGGCCGACCCCAAATAGTTGGGAAGAAGGCGAAGCAAAAGAATATAAAAGCGATTGGAACACACTAACGTGCCCCCGTTCAACCGACGTGACAATGTCATGAAAAAAACAACTTTTTAAAAATTGACGTAACCGTAATCAAATTGAAACCAACCACGTGGTACTTGTGTTTCCATCCTCCCCTGTCCCATTTATCCTAAAATAAGAACAAGTCATTACCTAGGCAGCAGCAGCATCATTGTGTACACGTTGTTATACTACAGGGATGGCCACGAACCTTAATTTTGGGAGCTACAAAGGTGTAAAGCTAATTCGAAGCGAGCCACATTGTTAAGAGATGTTTGTTTAATTAAAACACATTTTTCATTTTATTATTTTACTATATTTATTTAATTATTATTGACATTATTATCATCATTATTAGAAGAATTATTTATAAGAAGTACTTTTTTAAGTGTTCATTGTTCACATGCTGAGTACTTTTAACAATCGTATAATGTAATTTACAAAATTCAGAATTATACATATAGATGTAAAATAAACAATAACAATACAACAAATGTATGACAATTTGTATTAATAATTAAATTAAATTTTTTTGAAGTCAAATAAATAATATTAATTTTGTAATAAATCGTAACATTTTAATATATTATTACTATAGAACAAATTACTGCTATGTACATTTTAATGGAATTATATTTATTAATTTTACTTTAAACTTGGTTTCAAGAGCCGCAAACGGCTCGTGAGCCTCGTCGTGGCTACCTATATTGTATTACATTCATACACACAGACAGTTGCTTTCCAATCATATGCGTTATTACTGTTGCAATGTGCATAGCATAACATTGAAATGGAGTAACGTTTGTTCGGGCGTACCTTTCGGTTCGGGTACCCGGTGTAGGTGTTAAAAATAATAAGCTTAGGAATAAAATCACGTGCGTGTTCGAAGAGTAGTAAAAATATAAAAACTACACTCCGTCGCCGAGGTCGTCCAGTCGTCGTCGTTGGCCATCGGTTTGTTTTCACGCGGTTAACCATCAACACCGTTTGAGTATCATTGAACATACCGATGTTATCATTTAATATCATTGCTGTTGTTGTTGCGGTTTTCTATTCCACCTCGATGTCGTGGCATGGCCGGATTTTACGTGGGTGCAAGGGGTGTAATGCACCGGGATCGCAAGGCTCAGATCTTTTTGACGCGGGTCGTCGATCTTCAAAACAGCACAAAACAATGCATCATGATTATAATATCAAAAAAAAGTTTTACAATCGCATATCGAACAACGGTTCGCGTAAAAATAAATTATATTAAGATTTATCAAATACTTATTACATTCGATTATACTTGCGAAACATTTTTCTAACCTAACGCACTATGTTCTTCACATAATTGTCATGGTACATGACTCAGTAGCCATAAATAAAACTTTAAGACCCCTATATTCAAGTAATTATTTAATTTGTTTTAAATACACTGAAGCACATATAGAATACGCTCGATTTCCCCGGTTTGAAAACCAGTGTATTAACTATTTGATTAGATCGATATTTAAATATAGTTACACAGTCACTTTTTATAACAGTTATATAGGGATGGAGAGAGATAGTAAATTTTTAACTTGGAAGTTGATGTGATTTTGAAGGCGATTTATGAATTTAGAGTAGTATAATTTTGCTGTTTCACATACTATACATAATTGAATTTTTTTCAATCTACTTGATGTGTATGCATTTTTTGAAGGTAAAATAACGACTTTTATACTAAATGAGTTTCTCGTCTAAATCAACTTTTCTCCTTGAATTAAAGAACACGGTCACCCTTGATATATTATCACACATGACAAGTGTATGTAAAAACAAATTGTTTCCCAACCAAAAAAATTTACATCGGCTTGAACTCTATATTTTTGTTCTTATCCCTCTCGAGTATCCAAGACTTTTTTCAGTTTTCTTCATACTCAACTCTAATTTTATGTTTTTGTTATATTTGAATATGCAAATAATTTAAGAATACATTATTATACTTTTATCACGTCACATAATGCAATAGTAAACAAATTTATTAAAAACTTGAATTTATTATAACGGGATATTGAGTTTTTCATTTTATAGAATGAATCTCGTTTTCATTAAATTATTTTGTTTTGAGTAAAGTAAGAAATGTATTTTTCGATGCTATTATTCGATCAGAAATTTGTTATTTTTATACCACAATCGAATAAAGCCGAATAAATCATACATTGGAATTTTGATACGTTACTTAGGTATCGTTGAATCTTATAACCAATTCATTATAAATTCGTGATTCGTGCTGTGTATTAATTGCTATGAAATAAATTATTGACTTAACGTTCAAATAATTAAACAATACACGCTAATCTAGTTCATTTTCGGTTATAATAACAATTTTAAATGTATTACAGCCAAATTCCAGGGTACATTGTAATCGAATATTATTTTATTAGCTCAATGCTCATAATAATGTGCACGTTTATATATTTAGGATATCATAGATATTTAAATTAAAAATTGTTAAAAATTGTTTTTCAAAAATGTATTGATTTTTATCTGAAATATTTGGTGAATACAAATGTATTATTTATTATTTTACATATTTTTTTAACATAACAATAAATAAATATATGTGAAACTTCTCAACAATTTAACCTAATGTTTCACATGACCCATCCAAATATTTTACATTTTATCGATGATATTTATCACCACTCACGTAGCTAAAATTAATACATATAGTAGTAAAAGTAATTTAAAATATTATGAATATGTAATAATAATAATATATTTGAATAACCAGTACCCAATTAACATTGCTGGAATCATGCACTTTATAAAATTAAGGAATTTGACCCTTAAAATGTTCAGAAAAGTAAACCCTATGAAATAACTCTATATATCACTAAAAAATGTATTTTAATTTTAGAAAATAATAAAATGTGAGCAAAAAAGAAGTATGATTAAAATAAATATAATTCATCGTTTTCAAAAATACACATGATTTCATAATTAGTAAGTTTTCGTCGGACATCCTAAATAAGTTGTGAATATGCCCTTGGTTGAAAATCTGTACATCTAATTCGAGAAAACAGTGTGTTTCTACTAATCATTATTACTGTTTCGTAAATTCAACATAACATTTTCATTATACATTTATTTTACAATACACATTCTACAACTGCAATCAATACTACACCGTAAACAATAGCAAGAAATACTCGTAGTTATGCTGCAAAACGAATTTTTTTTATATATTGAAATCGTTACAGTCGAAATGATCCACACCACGTGCAAAAGTATCATTATAATTTAAGATCCAATACGAAAGCGAAACAATACACAAAGAAATATTCATGCATATAATAATAATAAATAAATAACCGGAAACTCTATATGTACCGTATGAATTCGTTTTCATCATTCCAAACGTAATTCACATCTTCTGCATGGTATACGTTTAAAACATAGAAAAGTATACTATATTATGTCTGCATTAAATATTCTTTTGTTAGAAATAATAATATGTAAAAAAGCTACTTTTAATATAATAATAAACACTAAAACTGACTTTTTTTTTTAAGTGTCCTCAAATACACAAATTTAAAATGAAACCTTACATTAATAATTCTTTAAAAAAAAAAAAAACACCAAACAACCACTCTATATTAATACCTATGGAATTTTTACTATCGATAATAATTAATTATTATCAATATAACACGAATATAAATAATAATATAAACGAAAAATTGAAAAGATTTTTTATTATCAGTTTAACAACTGGTTTACATTTCAAATGATCATCCTTTTCATTAACAGCCAATAATTTCAAAGACCTCAAAAATGTCTTTTCTTCAACGAATTCTCTTGAATTATTATACGCTATATTATAAACAATAGCAATATAATTTATTTTTTTTTCGTAATTCATCGTCATTTCTCTAGAGAATCCCTATAAAATGATTTTGTATTTGAAGCATGAAAGTGAGTTCCTTTCTTTACGAAAAAGTTTGATATTCTACGTCAATAGTTCCATTCGTTTTTTCATACATGTATACACCATGGGTAGACACAAACGTGCGTGAGGATGTATATTTTTTATACAGGGTGAATTCAATAGAACGTTTGTTAGGTTAGCTAACTGTTAAATCTTGGTAATCGAATTTTCGTAATTACATGTTATTGTTACTGAGTACATACTACAACGAACTGCGACCGGTTATTTTTAAACACAATATCACGATTTATAAATTAAACATGTGAAATAAATTGACTATTATAAGTTATACACAATAATAAGATGCATATAAAAATATTATACGACGCATATAAACGCATTCGTTTTGGCTACCTACTAAATCGTACCTATACTTACGTATTGGCCACTTGGCACTCGCATTGCATATGCGTACAAATCCACGTAAAATATGCTAATCTATAAATGTAATACATGTATAATCTCGGTGAACACATCTCGAGTCCTATAAACATCTTGTCCGATGAAAAATAAATTCTATGATTTTATATTTTCTTGTACAAAATATTCAAATCGATTGTTGCTTCATTCGTATACCATTTATATTCATCCTTACGAATGCTACGTGCCTTCTCGTATCGACCAATCTCGATATGGGTTTTTGCTAAACCATAGATTTTAGAAATTTTCTGCACATTTTTTTTTTTTTACAGTAAACGTTATACCTCGGTATTCATACGCGTAATGTGTACGTTGTGATTGCAACACTTTACAAATATATACGACGCAGTAGACGTAATTAAGTTTTTCGAAACATTAAATGAAAAAGAAAACTACAATCGAACATGTTTCGCTTACAATCTGTAAAGCTGAAACTACTAAAATAAAAATCGCCGTACACAATTAATATTTCCAATGTTTTTCCCTGAAGCAATGTATTTCGCTAACACCTACGCTACAATAGAAACCAGTCCGCATATTATACGGTTAACCATATAGTTCCGCATGATAGACTCGGCGGAAAAAAAAAATTGCATTAACAGTGGTCGAAACCCTAAGACTTGTGCAATAGAAAGTTGGCATACCGAACTGCTGTAATTAAACACGGTATCGGTCGCGTGGAATGGTGAAAAAAAAATGTTATTGAGAAATCCAAAGGAACTCTGTAAAACGATGTCAATGTATAATAAAACACTATTGCACATCGTCGTTGTCGGTGAACAGATACGTGCACTGGTAGTGCGATTTCAATTATGTAGTCGAGACGACTTAGTATTACGGTACCAGATTATTGTAAATGAAATATATAAAGAAAAAACTAGTAATATTCAAACGAGCTCGTAGTTCAGAATTAATACTGATGTGTAAGCCAACGGTTGGTTTTTATTATTGACCGAAAAGACATGGGAAAAAAATAATCCGTCTCATCCGTATGATAAATTATTTTTTTTATCGAATAGTCTTTTACTTCGGGATGCGATCAATAAAACTTAATCGCAATATATCAAAGTAGGTATTCTATAACTAAGATGATAATTATAATAATTCCATTTTAATGTCCTCAATTTTAACACGTACACGAGTAGATTATAATTTTAGAACATTAGTTACTTACGTAAATATTCAAACGAATAAATGTATTTGTTCTTTTTCAATCATCGAATATCAAACCAAGTGGTCACCTACTTAAGTGCAGTGCGGTATATGACTCTTTTAAGTGTAATACGTTATAAAAAAAAAAAAAAAAACTATATTGTGTACGCACATATTACATAAATACCAACCAATAATATAGTGGATAGTTATAGCATAATATTATACATATTTCAATCTAGATAAGTCTAGAGAGCGTAAAATGTTTATAAACATCATACAGTTATCGAATGAAGAAAATATTTTAACGATCGCTTTGTAAACAGATTTTAAATTTAAAAATTAACATCTTAATAAAAAGATTAAAATAATATACAAAATCGAAAAACCAGACCTACTCTATCCACAAACAGAGGTAGATAATGAACTAGTGTAATATGTAAGAGATATCGAATCTCAGATACAATAAATATATTTGTTTTACTTTACAGGTCAAAAATGAATGGAAATTTCAAACATATCTGATTATTTGTACGAAAATAAAATATAGACTTTTCACCGTGCGATTTTTAGGATACGTATTGATGTATTTTCGTAGTATAATATAGTATAATATAATAATATCGAGTTTATATATACGTCATAGATAATCTCGCAATCAAAAAATATTCAAGTAAATGTATGAATAATATATATGGAAATTGAATAATTGCAGTAAAACTACTTTCAAAATTATTATGCGTCATTTTAGCAAACCGTAATATCAGCCTACCTACAACTACATATGTATTTTATACTCACGTTCTGCATACACTTGTTTTCTTAACACTTTCACGATATTAATATATTTAAATGATTCGTTTTAGATTTATTAATTATTTTCAACGGACGGTAAGAATATTTTCCACAACAACTTCGACGTTATGACAATATTACTATGTTCGTGTTGATTAAATAGAGATTATTCGAACAACAACAAAATACATATACTGGTATTGGAGGTAGAGATCGATATAAATCCGAGTATAGATAAGCAATGAGTGTAAAAATAGAATTATTAATTTACGATGTTTTATTTGGACAACTACAATGTCATTGTGAGCTTGTCACATTTAAGTGTTTTAAGAGTTAAGAAAATATTCCATTTTTATTTTTTTTCATGACACCCATAATTAAATCATAAAAAATCCCAAACATTATACTCGTAAAATAGTATAAATAGTATAAATATATAAATATATAAATATATATAAATATATAAATATTAAATATAAATAGTACAATATTTTAGTTATTTTTATTTTTTGCTGGATTTTAATTTACTTACGATTCTAATATATTTAAATTATGAACTTTAAATTTGTGATCTATAGTATTTGGAGTACAAATAATTATCATTGAAAACTGAGCAAATCTATACATTTTATTCTTACAAATAAATAAATGTGCCCCAAATAAAAACGTGTCACGGGGAATAAAACGATATACTCATTAGTACATATCAAGAACACATTCTAAGACTATTACATGAGTAAAGTAGATTAAATTTTAATCAGAGATCCTATTTTATAACAGTACCGTCAATAAAATTACACAAGTGTAATGTATTATACTATATGCCCGCGGGTATACAAACAAGTATTTTGAGGATCCAAAAGAATAAAAGACAATTTTAAATATCGTTTCACTGAGCAAATAATACTAGTTGAAAACAAAGTAACTAATAAATAAACTATACTTTAATTTAATTTAAAATATAAATATCGAATCATAAACCACTTTAACCATGAATAATGGCTACTTGTAGTGTTTATCGACTTTGTCTAAATGATTTATTCTTATCAAATTACTTCATTGCTCATAAGTTCCCAATTTTAGTTTAAACGAATACCGTACGAAAGCGAATTAAACCCGGTAATAAGCACCCTATACTTATTCTTAAAAATATAATAATAATAAATACTTTTCAAAACATAATAAATAAAGTATAAATTAATATAAACGTATGTAATATACAATTAGCAGATATAAAACATAACTAACAAGTCGCTCTTGAAAATGTTTTAATTCATGGTAATTTATTATGAATTATTGACTTTTGACGAGATTTTAAAAACAAATTTTCTCATTCACTTTCTACCAAAAAAATATCACTCAAAAGTTCCAAGGATATCGAGACGTTTAAAATATATGTTTCTTTGGTTCTTTTGAAAGGAAAAGTAGTCCAAATTGGTTTAAAACTGACTGCATTCAGTCTGCGCTGTTTCCAGATAAAAATAATAAATTATTTTTCAATCCCTCAAGGCAACGCAATCTCATTTTAAATAATTTAGAAAATGAAATTAAAAATTATAAACTATTCTGTTTTAAATTTAGGTTTCGAATAAAGCCGTACGGGAGAAAAAAAGAAAATTAACCATAACAATATTTGTTATATCATAAAATTTAATTTCAGAAAACATACTAAAATAAAACAAAAAAACTACAAAGTTTCTACTGTAATTATTCCCTAAAAAACTACTTAAAATAATTACTCAAAGAAGTGTCGTGGTAAATTAAGAAATATAAATAAATAATTATATACCTGTGTACATTATATGTATATAATATATTATATGCATTCTTTATACATATTAAATATCCACTGAGAAAATATGCGAATGGAAAATTGTTTTAAAGAAGTTAAATTTTAGTGGATCTAAAACTAAAGAAGGAATAAAGTAATTGAGATATACTAGGGAGCGGGTAAAAAATGAGGGACGTAAAAAAAAAAAAGGAAATGTTATATTATATATATATGTATATATATATACATGACGCTGGGGTGTAAAATAATGAGGGAAGTCCGTGAGGGGGTTATGCAGGGAAATAAATATAAAAGGTAGACCCCAAAGTATATACATATATCCACTGTACAGCATATAAGGTTGGAAAAACATGAATTTATAATCAAGTCCATCATTGTTCATTCAAATCTGTAAACATGCATACACCACGGTACGTTATTAAATTAACCTAATTTATTTATTATGTAATATTAAATATTTCAATCGCCAAGCTATGTTCTGGCGTAGAAAAAAAAAAAAAGGAAAAACCAAAACCAAATGTATTACCTTAGACTAGTCGTTGGAAGTAATTTAACTATAGAGAACGTGGTTTAAATAATTTTTTTTTCTTTTAAATTTTAATCTGATGCTTAATGTTATTAAAAAGTCATAATACAAATATAACTGTACTTATTTGCATAATAATGCAGATACAT
Organism: Sipha maydis; assembly: GCA_034509805.1. Taxonomy (NCBI): domain Eukaryota; kingdom Metazoa; phylum Arthropoda; class Insecta; order Hemiptera; family Aphididae; genus Sipha; species Sipha maydis. The sequence continues at coordinate 35,615 of JASXSY010002103.1, forward strand.
GTTATATAATTTATTGGTGATCCTAAGTTATAAAATGTAAGAGTTTTTTATTATTACCTTGACTTTAAGATTAGAAGAAAAAAATTCTGTGTTCAGTTGCATTTTTTAAATTTTTTTCATACGATTTTAAAAATTTACGGCATTGGTGCTAGAGCTCGGAAAATGGAAATTTAAAAAACCAAATGCTATAAGTTGATCGCAACATCGGGTCTGGTAAAAAATAAGAAACATCTATAAGATGATGGTATAGTATAACGTTGGGTAAGTAACGTGTAAGTGCTCTGAAAATATGTCTGAACTCATTTATAACATACGAACAATAATTATGTTTGTGATATGATATTATACCAGACAAAATGTACAATAAATTATTATTATTATTATTATTATTTTTGCACTAACTATCGATTTATAAGTGCATTCATTCTGTAAACGATATTTATTATATGACATCTATGTACTTGTACATTAACAAAACAATATTTATCTTTTGAAGTTGATCGTTACAACTATTTGAAACCAGTTTTTGTTAACAGAATAGTTTTCATTTTTACATTTAAATTTAAATATTCAGTCTATTTATTTATACTTATTTGCCAGATGAGATGATTGAAACAACAACAACCTATTTCAGTTGTTTTCTATAATTTCTATTTAAAATAACAATACATATCGAATCCAAGTTATAATTTTGTTTGGCATTTTTTCATTTAATCATGTTCGGAATATAATTTTTAGTTAATAGATGTATAACAATAACGCTGTGCGTATTGTGATAAATGTGTATTACAATTATTAGTTACAAAGTTGGTACATTTAAAAGAAGTAATATTTTTTTTTTACCTAAACGTATTTATTTTTTTTCAACTAAATTGAGTAATTAAATATATTCTTTCGACTCGACCTTAATCAAAGTTATTAGTTGTTAACAATCATCCCGTTGACCTAACTAAACTATTTCTGATGCATTTTTTTCATTAACATTATTTAGTTACATAGTAATAATATTTATAGCAATATTTATGTATCATAAATTTGTTTATATTTATATTTTATATGTTAGATTGAAAAACAAGTCAATAACTGGTTAATGAATCAAAAAAATCAACGAAACAATGACAATATCATGAACAATAAACTTTCTTACTCGTTGACGGTGTACTAACTACAATGTTCTTTGTTAGTACGTTTAAGCTTACAATTTTTTGTTTCTATCGAATATAAATCATTTGGTCAACAGACGATGATCAAGTCACAGGAGTTCTAGATTATTTTTTCAATTTTACTTCCTCCATCAACAACAATCGCTAACAAAATCTTTTGTAACATTTTTCGGGGCCATATTTTTATCACCAATTCTTTTTATCCAATAATGCATTATGGATAAGAATTATATTTATTTAGATTTATCTAGATTTCTAAAAATTCTAAGTACAACTAAGTATAGGCGATTATTTATTTTTTAAAAACTTTATTCATGAAAAAAATTATTTACTTGAGGTTAATATTGATTTTATCGCTGTTTAAAGACACAATAACATATTCACTCCATCATCCACAGCAACACACGACTCGATGGTAACGTTTTTTTCGATCATAATATTTCTAAGTATAATTTTTTCTAAATAAACGTAACAACTATTTGGTAAAAGTCGCAATTATTTTGCGAATACATAGTACGTCAACGAGCGTAGGTTGAGTCGACTGCGAGCTTTTAAAATCGTGCTAGGTCGCGTTTTAATATATGCAGTCACGCCAAATATAATGGCATCGCTCAATAGTTGGACGCGTTAGTTTAGTTTAAATATTATACATTTTTCTACACTTTATTCTATTTTCACCATGATCTCATTGGATACAAATAATAATATAATTTTTTTTCATGGATTATTCACATAGGATGTTTTGACATTGACTTTTGAATAATTTTGGTTGTTTGTAAGTTTTAGATTCATAAAATAATGGTTTTTACTTTTGTACAGTGTGATTTTTCGACAAAAAAAAACATTTTACGCAATATTTAAAATTAATATAAACGGAATTACTGAACTTCTCGACGAAAAATACCAAATGTTACTATTTTTATAATTTCATGTTGTACAGCGAAATATGTTTCTCGATACTAAAATACTAAACAGTAAATAGTTATTTATAAGCCACATGATTATTTGAAATTTAAACGAGAGTATAAGTGTAACTATCTGATATCACGCCGGTGATATATTTCACACCGAAATTATATATTATATATATATTAAACACGCAAACTTTGTAGCAATTATGACAGTGTGATTTTTGATTGGGCGACAGAACAATTCTTCGTTTCGTTTACTTCCCATACCTACACAAATATATATCTAGACCAAAGCAAATATAAGTTATCACTTAAATTATTTCAAGTTTTGCCATACAATTTAAGTGACTGCTATGGTAAATATTGTAAACGAAAAACTTTTTTTACCGGTCATTATTACGATCGTATTTACTCATGACATCGCATGTACTCGCGACAGGAAGGAAACGCGATCCTTCCCATCTACGCTGACCATGTCCAGTACCTGGACAGCAGACGATTTTGTTTTATTTAACGTTTACGAAATAAGATCATGTGGTTCTTTGTACTGCATACCGATGTCTATCGTATTTTGTGCGTGCGAGGTGAATGCATTCGTCATGCGAGCACTACCGCGTACTCAAACCTTTCCCTGAAACAGAGTTCTATCCAATCAATAACGGGCTAGTTGGTTAAAGGCAGTTTTAACGATGCACAAGTGAAAATGCATTGCAACATTTATGTTTGAGAAACGATTTATGTACACGCGAATCGCAGTATTTAACTTGTCCCGCGTAATTAGCGGAAATCGTACTCATAACCGACGAGCACAAAACGGCATTTGGCGTAGGTGTTTATTCAAAGACGCAGGGAAACTGGGACATTTACTATAAACGTTATTCAAAAAATGTTTGCAGCTTCAAAAATAATCGACCACAACCGTAGTCATCGATTATTTTTGTAAAAATGTTCTCGTCGAAACATTGAACGGGCGAAAAGTAGATTGTCGATTAATCATCGTTAGGTCACTGCGTTTACTCGCATAACGGTATGCCATACGTTCGATTTTCCGGAATACATTACGTAATAATTGTATTATAAACCATCGAACGAATAAGCAAACAACATCATCAAATAATTGTATCGATGTTTAAATAGATATACGATTACTGCATTATTCATCTGGTCGTAAATTAAAACAGCATTTTACGTTTCGCACTCAAAATTTGCGAGTTGTATTTGTTACCAACAGATGATTTATCGCAGCGAATATTTTAATGAGCGGTCCGCGGTGGTGATTAAATCAGACATCATCGTTTTTCAATGTGCATTCTAACAACGCGCCCAAACTTTTACGTGAAACCGATAAATAAGTCAAAATTATCTTTTTATTTTATTTTTTTCCGTAAAAGTAAATTATCTTTTATTTTTCAAAAATGATATGCAATTGTGTTCGTTCGAATCGGTATTTCGTATGGTTTCCTAATTGTACCCGATGTGAAATTAAAATCAGTGTATTATTACCATATCGTACCACTAATGTCCATTATTTTTCCTTCGATAAAAAAAAAAAAAGTTAATAAAGGTATGGATCATATGATCACTGAATCAATAACTAAACATCGCTTTCACAGTTAATTAAATTTAATTAAAATTAAATTTTAATGAATTCCGATTGCTAATGGTATTTTGAAAATTTTAACTTAAAAAAAAAAAAAAAACTAAATTTTACAAAAGAGGTTCCCGCAGACAACGCAAATAACTGTGAAAACATAAAAATACATTTCTTATTGTCTATTCAGTCATATTAATCTTAATTATGATTCATGTTCAGTACATAAATACAACAATGGTACAAATATTAAACACTTTGTACATTTTTAAATTCTATTTTATAATATATTTGCTTTGTTGGAGAACATCTATCTGTTTTATTTTTAACATATTATATAAATAACAGTGTATACATTGTGCTTACTCATAGGTATTGTGTTTATACATTATGTTTTAGTTTTTAGGTATTTTTATTCATGAATTTTTATGCTTTTCTTATTCTCAACAATAACTATTGATTTTATTGCGTAACGATGATGTTTATGATTTTGATTTTAAACGTTTTACGTTAAAATATCCCATTATTTATCGAACAGGATACGGAGACCTGCAACTTTCCAGAAACTTGTTAATTAGTAATTTAAATAAGCTTAAATGTTAAAATTTTAATAAGTGGTATTGAAAAAAAAAATGTAAATTTGAGAATTTTTTAAATGCAAATTATAAATCTCGTAGCGAAGGATAAGAACTAAAAGAAATATTGATGACTCGTATATCCTTCATATTTTGATAACATTATTTTGTTTATAATTTATAATAGCACAATAATATAATTGTGAATGTAATATTATCAACATATAAATATTATTGAACTATTTTTTGATTTAACTAAATTATTGTAAATTATAGAATTATGTTGTTCCGTAAAATATGAAATAAGTACAAATTGGACGATATAACATCCTTTTTTTTTACAACTTCTTATATAACTTCTAAACAACTTCAAAGACAAAACCATTGATAAATTTCGGTCATCTTTATTTTTTAAAACACGTTTATCCATAGTTAATTTAACACTATGTTCGGTACTATTTTATTCAGGCGCGGATCCAAAGGAGGGGGATGAAGGGGGCGTAGCCACCCCTCAAAATCCCTAAAATAGGTTTAAAATATAATGGGTTTTCGATTAATTTCGTGGTTCAATACAACTACTAACAAGAGTAATATAAAATTACGAAAAATAAAATAATATTGTTTTATATTTATTGTGTATTGACTAGTGTGTTGGTATGTTATAGCCACAGTTAGTAAATTTTGTACTTAATAATTGCTTGAGAATATTTTTTTAACTCAATTTTTTATTTTATATATTCCTGAAGGTTATGGCCAACATAATTTTTGTTGATTTTACGTATTACGAGTATGTTACAATTCAGGCAGGTTAGTCGTAAGAAAACAATTTATTTTGCGCCCCCTCTGTAAAAAATTTCTGGATCCGCCCCTGATCTTATTTAATTTAATTTTATATATTCCTATTATATTCCATGTGGTTTATTATTATATGAAAATGTATTATCTTCCCACATTTTAGATTCTAAGTGAGGTTAAAAAATCAATAATTAAGCAATGAATCTTTATTTGTCTCAGATAGATTAATTTTAAACGTATCACAATCGAAAAAGTTACAACAAACACCGTAAGAGATATGAGGTCTTTTACACCGAATTTAATTTCGTAACAAAAATATGTATCAACTCTGAAACTTTTGCCAACAATGTCAGGTATAAAACATTAGTTTGCATTAGTTAAATGCTTATGTATACTTATAGCGTGTGTGTGCGTGTGTGTGTGCGTGTATCAACAAACCAGTATGTACGTTTTATTTAATAATGAAATGTTCAATTGACTACAAGCAAGCAAATGTTGAATGTATGGTATAATTTCGATTGTTCAATTATAATATTCTCTGAATCGTATGTATGCCAGGAATACTTGGCTAGTAGTTCACACGTCCCAGGAGGTCCGTAGATGTAATTTTGAGACTTTCTGAAAGCTCGATTTCTAATTCTTAAGCAATAAAAAAAGTAGTGTTTCTTATTAGAGAGATATGGATCTTGATTATTTCATATCTTATCCATTTCATTGCTAAATTGTTTCCATTGTAAGTACACTGTATTAGAATAATATGAGTATTTTATTATTTGCTAAACATTTTTTAGTTGTAATCTTAAAATATATATCTTAATTTTTTTTTTTTTTAATTATTACTCCAGAAGCTATGAATTAATTAGGTTTTCAATTGATTTTATTTTTTAAATAGACCGTATAAAACAACTTATCAAAAATTTTTACGATTTTTCGAAAACATAAATATTTTAATTCATCTAACTTTACTTGTGTATTTCAGGTTTATTATGATTTTTATCGTCTCTTTGGATTTGTCTCATAACCAACCACAATGTCATCTTGTTGAAGATAATTTTGTTTACTATTGAATCGACGATTGCAAAAACGTCACGAGTCACATATTTTATGAAATTCATCAATTAGTAAAAACGCGTACTAGTCTATGCGTTGAATGTAAAAAAATACGAATAGTGTACGTTTTTAAATATTATCTCTTAAAATATGATACTCGTGACGTTTCTGCAATCACCAATTCTATTAAAATGACCGGGCGCCTGTAATGTGCGTACAAATCACGATATCCCCATATAATAATGAAAAGGTTAAGATTGCACGCGTACACCGAACTTGGTGAGCGAAATGCCGATTAAAATATGTTAATACAAGTACTTAATGAGAATCGAGGAACGCTATAAATCTCGATGGTCCGGTGATAACCTCCAAAATAAAAGCTTTGGCGGTCGGATCGGACTACGGCATTGTGTATACGGACAATAATGTATGTACGAGATAAGAGACCAGAAATATTATGATCGGCCGAATGCCGGGACCCAGCGGAGAGACTGCAACAGGAACGACGCTCCGCGATACTCGGACACGGTGTAGACCTGCAGTGGTGAGAAACCTTTTTCGGTCCACGATCCCAGAGTTTATTTATTACGAAAAGGCTACCCATTAACGACATTTAATAAGTATACATCCAATATTAATTATATTATATTTTTTCGTATGGTGTTAAATCATTTTTCACCACTTCTCCCATCGTTATGCTTCCGTTATCCTCAAGTTACGCATTACTGGTGTATACGACGCGACCATAGACCTGCAAAATGTGTAATGATAACGAATCGTTGAAAGGATGTAGGATATAGTGCCAGAAGCAGAAGAAACGCTAGTCGGCGATATTGGCAGAAGCGAGAGCTCTCCTTGAGCTGTCGGGAACGTAGCCTAAGATGGTGAAGTTGCAAGGAGGGCGCGTGGTGGTAAGACGACGATAAATCAATAATATTTCGATATATAAATAATTTTCGTCGGATAAGGTCGAACACGACACTACGTTCGCTGCTTTGGTATGGTTCTATATTATACCTTTATTTGCAGATACATCACTAAGCTTTTAAAATCTAATCGTCCGATCAGATCTTGTAGATAATCACTTCGTGATATGTACTCCGATTGAAATGGCACTTATAGTATTTAACATAACATTCTACATTGCTATCAGATATTTTTTAAATGCCTTTATCATAAAGTATTTAAATTCTGTTTGAAATATTTGTTATTATCATTTGGAATTAAATAGTTATTTACATTGAACAATTAAAACTAATTGGTAATAATATTTAGTGATATTATAATCGGACATGAAAATATGACGTGTAATTAGTAAATGTTAGATATGACGAAATTCAACTTTTAATATGTATTTTTATAATTTTCAACCAGGATTTTTATTCTTTTATTTTACAATTATTCAAGTTCATCACAAATATTGAATAATACGTATTTCTAAAATGTACGACAACGAAGTATTAAATATGTATTTTTTTATTCAAACTGTGTAAACCCTTTACAACAATACACATAAACATAATAATAAACGACCAAAATAACGAAATAGTGAGCTTATTCTTTTTTTCAATAAATCAAAACGTTAGGGTAGAAAATAATCATAAATAACTTTTTTTACATCAATCGTTTGATCTAGACAATGATGTATTAGTAACACTTCCCCACCGAGGTTATTAACGACAGTTAATGTAAATACTACGGAATAAAATATTTTATTTTATTGAAAGCCACCGTTGTGATTGTTAATATACATATTATTTTTTATAGTAATATGATCCATTGACTTTGTTCGAAAAATAATTGTTGCTTGTGTACGGCCCGAACCCGGTTTTAATAAGCATAAGTAAAAAACTGTGTTGTCGTTTGGAAAATAAATTCTTACTTTAAAATAACTATCAGTAATTGTACTATAATTTCGAATACTATCAGTAAGTACCTAAGCTTAAGGTTTATAGATTGATTATAAAATTATGGTATAAAGTATTACTTAAAAAATATCCAATATTAATAAAACAGATTTAATACTTTTATGTTTTGTGTTATATATACTTAATTTACTTTGATTAAAAAAATAAATAAAAAAACTTTGTTATGATGAAAAATAGCAACAAAAAAAAAAACATTGCTATTAATTTTATATATTTTTTTTTTTTTTTTTGCTAGTATTTCATTATATAGTTGACTCATACATTTTTGTAAACAATATAACATTTGTATAAGTTTTGTACTCTAAATAATACTATATATAGTTGATTTGTAAATGGAGTGACATTGTCAATGATTATAGATATTTAATCAACAGGCAGTTATAATTATTTACAGTGAAGTTATAATATTTGTATTTTAATAAAAACTACGTAAAATAAAATATTAAAAATTCCATTGTTTGATGAAAAATAATCGTGGGAACGAGAATGAAAGTAACAAGATTGCAAAGCTTTCACTGCACTTCAACAGCACCACTCTTAAAGGGTTGAATCGAGTTGAATCAAAAGTAGAACCTACTATAGAATTATCAATTATAATATGTAGGTACATATGATTGGTTACTACACCAAATTAAATTATTAAACGTGTTCGGGATATTTTGTTTTATTATTAACCAATCAATATCTCGGTAAGTAATAGGAATTTTACAATAATTTTTTTCTCAAACTTTCTAGATCTTACTGATTTACACTAAGTTCAAACTTTAATTATTTTAACTCCCTACATTATTTGAAAAACACTATTAAGTTTTGTGTTTCAAAAACCAACACCTATTATCGATAACAAAAATCTATAAACATATTGAAACAAATAATTGAAACATAGAGAGTATTAAACTCAAGTAATCTGTTTGTGGCTTATTTAAACGTTTAAATATTCATTCAATTTACTGCTACTGGGCAATTTATCAAATTCAACAGTAAAAAATGTTAAAAATTAAATTTTATCATAAAAATTAATTTTTTCGTTATGTTTATCGATTTTCGTAATTGAAAATCGGTGTTGTTATTTGAAAATCAAAATTTGATATTATTTTATCAAATAAGAGAGACAGTTCAATTCACCATTCATAATGTTCAAGATTAACACATGTACATTATACTATCTCGCTCCGTTATTATATTAATCTATATCACCTATAGAGGGTGATAAAAAATCGAAATTTTTCGTTTTACTAAACATTTTCGCCGTTCTGGCCACTAATGATACATATTAAAATAATATCATATCCACTCTTTCAACCATCTCTACAGACGATCTCACTAAGTCACCTCAAACTGTTCAAGATTTTGATCCTCCGGCTCCATCGATTTACATAAAGAACATTGCAAATTATTCTACCTTCAACTCCATTTTGACAAATGCGAGTATTACCAGCCCAAACGGTTTTATTTGTAAGTCACTTCCGTTTCATCTCATCGTTCAACCTTTAGGTCGTAATAGCTTCAACAAGATTGTTTATCATTTAAATTAAAGGCATGTCTAGTTTCATACTTTTTCACCTCGTTTTCGACATCCCTACAGGGTCGCTATCAGAAATATACACTTTTCTACCTTAAGTACTGACATCTTCTCAGCTTTAGAGGAACTGGATTATCTAGTAAAACACGTTTACAACGACAAAGATAAAAAAAAACGTCTCTTTACACTATTTTTTGTTGAGATATATTCGAATGGTAATAATGAGGATATTCATAATATTAAGTCGTTGCTTAACATCGAAGTGGTTATTGAAAAACCTCACAAAAAGAGCCTGATCATACCGTAGTATTAAAGGAGCCAATATTTTGGCCTGATGCAAAATTATTGCAACCACGTCGCCCACTGCGTTAAACGTGGTGCGGAACCTCATACCAACGAGTGTACCAAAGACTGGAATAATTCACCAAATGTTCGTTTTACTCCTAGGAACACACCGCTAACTACAGGGGCTGTACAGTTTTCAACAAAAAAAAAAAAAAAAAAAAAAAAACGATGCTCTTCAAAAGCACATCAAACCAAAGTTCCTGAGTCACACCCTCATCCCAGTGCAAAATTTTACGTAGAAGTCATTCTTGATCAGGATTTTTCGACAGATCGTATTTCTATTACATTGTCTAATTTCATCACTAATTTTAACTATATAATTAGTCCACTAATTATACTCCTTTCTTCAATTCTTAATGTTCTAATCACAAAAGTTACTATATTTCAGTATAATTATTAAATTTATAAACCTCATCCAAGATTATAAGTAATGCTCTCACTAATATACCTATATTTATGTCTCTGTATCTGCCTAATTATGTTTAGATATATTTAATTTTCCATATTACTGTATCAATATTATTATCTGTGTATTTTATTATTCTATCATATGTATTATCTTTACGTATCGTTATATTTTCTTGTGGCTTGTATACATATAATAGTCAAAGTATAATTGTTGTTAAATGAAAGTTAATAATAAAAAATATAAAAAAAAAAATTAAAAAAAATAAGGTACTTAAAATTATCAAAATTATAACATTGTGAAAAACAGTAAAACCTAGAAAATTAAAAAAAATTTTTTTTTTTTAAATTCCAAATACTTATCAAGATATTGACTGGTTCATTATAAAAAAAAAAAATCATCCTGAATAAATACCGGTCCAATGAGCAGATTAGCGTTACTCGACCTAAAACTATGTAAAGTATCGTAAAAGTGCATGTCAACTACTGAACTATTCATACTATATAACGGTTACCTAAACCTAAACACATAACTGCAATCAAAATATACCACGTAATTAAGAAATTGCACGTGTCTGTAGAAAAATATAGTCTTGAAAAAACAAAATTAGGTACTTCTATGGTATTATCTAAAATTGTTTTGACAAAAGCCACACTTAGAGATTAAAAAAAATTAATCGCAATGTTGTTTGGCACAAACAATCAATTTTGACATACTTCGAACTCTCTAAAAACTGTAAAAAAATTAAATAAAGGAAACTGTATTTTTATTCTTGTAGATAGATTAATTTTATAAGCTTTGAATTTACATAAGATTAACATAAATTACCAATCAGCTTATTTTACTGAATTCAATTTAAACGCTCATAAGTTGTAAGAAAAAACGTTCCAATAATAAACATAGAAAATGCAGCAAAAAAAAACAATAAGCAAATTATCTACTCACCTAATTCAAGAGTCTACATTTATCAAATTAGTAATAATTGAAAATCTATCTATTATTGTGTAGTATTTAATTTGCGTTTTTCCATAGTAAGTTTCAGATACGTGACAATAATTATAAATTTAGCAAGAGTGAACAAGTAAAATATATTTATTTTTTTAACTCGTTAAGTTAATAAAGGAAAAAATATGTTAAGTTAAAATGTAACCAATATATTTTTTTATCTTTGTTAAATTAGAAATTAATAAATAAAAAAATAAACTTGGTTAAAAAAAAAATTATACTTTCTTATCGGTAATAAAAATAGCATTACTACAAATTATATTAATTTGGATATTTTTTATGCCCGGATTTATGACCATATTTAGTGAACAAAGCATTGAGTATCTGATCAACTATTATACTACCTATTCATCAAAGGGATAACTAGAGTTGAAATAATCTGAACTATTTTAAACATAGAAAAAATAAGGACAAGTATTGAACTGGAGTACTCTTATAAATAAAAGTGGTATTCTATTATTTATATTATACTTCAATTTATGATAAATCTTTTACCTATTATACATCAATAATAAATTAATTTAGTTACTGCAAATGATTTTTTTATGAAAAATATAAAAATAATTTTCAATAAATACCTACGCAACCTCGAGGAATTCCCTAAATTAATTATTCTCATTTCAATTATTTTATCAACTATATAATAAACTAGATATTATAGTAATAGAAATACTTCTCAGGTAAACAAAATTATAAGGAGAATTGTTTTTTATATATTTTTTTCTTTACAATAAGCATGTTTGAAAACATAAGTAACTTGATTAAAAAAAAAAAGTTACCCAGTAGAAAAATAAAAAAAATAAAACCAAGTTAAAAGTGTTAACTTTCAACTTGATTTTTTTATTTATTTTTTTTTTTTAATTTAAGCCTTGACAGCAGTTTCTCTTTAATATTCTCAGAGATATAAAAATTAAACTTGCTTTTTTTTCATTCTGTATTAAATTAACTTGATGTTAACACGTTATATATATAGATTAAATAAGTAACGTATTAATGTAAAAGTTAGTTTCAAAATAAAATAACGAATATTAACTTAGTTAACATTAAGTTAACGGTTTTTTAATTCAATTTTAAATTTTAACTCTGCCTTGAAATTTAGCGATCAGTTATTGAATATTATCGTATTGAACATCGTCAGTACAAAGTAATTATACTTAGATAACAAATTAGCAATGAGAATATAATGCATATGTTATCTATGGTGAAAAGATATATGCTCCAAGTAAATTTTTATAATTACCTTTATTGTTCAATAAATTATGTAAATTTATAAGCTATATATAAATATTGTAATGATGCATGAAACTCAACAAGTTATAGATTCTGTATGAAGTTATTTTAAAATAATTATTTATATTTTTCTGTAAATACTATTCGGTTACCTTCGAACTAAATATTTAACATATTAATGTTTTCAGCCAAAAATCGAACACAAATATTAATCCTGATTTTTTTTTACGTTTTTTTTTAGTTTCTAAACATCTTATATCCCCATTTATCCTACTTCATACGATTTTCGATTGTAAGTATTTAGATAGGACAAAAGTTGTATAAATAAATAATTTTATAAAGATTCTGTTTAAAGTATATTCATACTGGTCAGTATGAAATGTATCTAAGAAATACGTAGAGATAAATATGAGTATTTGATATGGATTTATACTAACCAAATATTAAAAATTAAGTATTGAAATATAAATACTTTTTTACAAATTAATATATTTGATTTATTTAAATTATGAATGAAAATTTATAAAAGATACAAAATTATTTTTAAATTGTAATAGTTTATTGTTCAAAATACGTTTAATATGCTCACATAGAGTATATTTATATTAACTTGTTTTCATTCAAACACTTATTATTAAGGAAATATCGCTCGGCTAGCGTTTTGTATAAAATCATTTTCTTATGATTAATTTATTATAAATATGAGCAATTTTATTAAAGGTTAACAATTTAAAAAATTAAATCTTTCATTTTCTAGAATAATTTATTGTAATTGATATTAAAACTTTTAAATATTGCACGACTAATTGTTCTCGCCAATATTAAATGCTATTTTTGTAGTTTTCTTTTTATCATCAATAAATTGATTTTTATTCATTTATTTAACTAACGTCGATCTGATTTTTTTAACATATGATATACGTACTATGTAAAAATTAAAAATTAAATATTATGTTTAGGTAATGAACATAAATATAAGTAAAAATAATAATGCAATACAGATGAATCTAGGTAATTTACTGTTAATGGATCTATAAGAATTATATACAAAGTGTGGTTATTGCTGTAGGAAGTAGGATTGGAAGGAATTTAAAAGGAGTTTGATTTTTAGTATTATGTAAAGAAACTTTAAATAATACATGGGATAGAAAGTAAGAGGAATCTAGTACATTATCGAGAAGAGCATTAATAAACTGAGTACCGGCAGTTATTTGACGGAAAGAAAGGAAGGTATATTTTATGTACTACTAATGAGGGAGTAATTATTTTGCAGAGATAGTAACTTCAGCTTATAAGGGGTACGGGATAAAAACTTTTGCTGGACGCGTTCAAGTCGTAGTTAATTTTTAGCAAGGTATGGGTGCCATGTGACAATTCCATACTCAAGAATTGATCAAACAAGAGCAAGATACAAAAAAAGGAAGACAATTAACCGAAATTAAGAATTTGGTATTACATCTGATATAACCTAAGGTATATAAAGCTCTACGAATGATTAAAATAATATGATAGCCGAAGGAAAAATTGAAAGAGTAATACATTTCAAAGTCTTTGATTAAGAAAACACGCTGTAGCTGGTTTTCAATGTTTAAGACTTATGACCCGAATGCAAACACAATATGCAAATTGGTATAACCTAAACGTATTTTTACCAAAGACATGCATCAATACAGATCCCTGTTTTTTTTTTTTTTTTTTTATTAATTTAATTAAAAAATGTTCCCTGTTTGATGACAGTATTACGGTCGTCCGTCCAAAACGAAAAAGTTAAATAATGATAAATAAGAATATTATCAACATGTTAAAAATGAGACCAGACACCTATTCATTGGAAAATTATAATTATTTTCTATTCGTACTTAATTGAACCACAATAATTAAATAACGTTTCAATGTGATTACTATTACAGTCCTTATGCGTATTGCATAGAGAAAATATTAATATAACCCATCAAACTAAACTACTAAATAACAGTCTAAAAATGTGTGCGCTAACTGCTGTACGCCGATGTAAATACAGGTACACTGCAATAACGTAACAATGGTTAGATAATTACTGTTATTACTTATATTATCAATGTACGTACTACACATTATTCAACTGCGCCGCATACCGCGGGCATATAATTTACTTCGAAATGAATAATTGAATAAATATGTAAATAACAGTTTGTAATGATAATAATTTTTGTATTTCTCCCAAAGGGTTAATAAAAGATCAATTACGGCTAAAGTAGTTTTACACCTTACACGTTTTTTAACGATGTAAAACATCGAAAAAATTATAGGGACACCTAATTCATGATATTACATATTTACAGCGCTTATAGTGTAATAATAACGCGGTGGTTTTTTGTGTTATCAGTGTGGTATGAATGCGAAACATATTGATTTCGTGCGTATCCGAGTTCAGAAAGGAACTAGTGTCCGACACTAAAACTATTTTATGTTGGAAACCGTTTAAAAATCGTAAAAGATATCATTGCCAATTTTATTTATCATACTGTACATATGATGCACATGTACGCGTATAAGCTGATATGGATACAGCTGTCGTGAAATAAAAATTATTTCTACCCAACAAATTTATTCAAATCTTTTTTTTAATTTTTTTTTATAATAATTAATTTACGATTGTCGTACCGACTTCTGGATCGTTAGAATATTATTATTTTTTAGGACGCATATATTTTGGATTGATTACAACAACAAATGGAATGGAATACAAAATAATTGATATCGATGGGGAAATCAGCAAGAAAAAAATAAATTTACCTAGGCGTCTGATATCATAAGTTGATAATTTACTATATGAATCAATCAAGACGTTTAACAAATAATTTTTTTTTTTAGACAAGAATTAATTAATTTACAAACCAAAGCGTATCTAAGTAGATATTGTCTAATGACTAATTGTCTAAAAAAATATACTTTCACGGTTGATTAAGTTCATCTTCAATTTGATCAAATCTCTTGCAGTGAGTATATTATGTACTTTATTTTTTTACTTATTTAACGCAAAGACGTTTTGGTGAAAATAAATATATTTTCAACTATTAAAACGTATACTTGATGCGATTTAGTCGATAATCATTATGTATACGGAAAAACAGGAATATTTATCATGATAAACTCGAGATAAAAAAAAAAAAATTAAAAATAAAAAAATAGAAAAAACTAAAACTAAAAAATATGTCTTTTTAATGTACATGTTACACGTTGTAGCACAGACATCATGTAACTTAATGTAAATTAAATTAAATACATTTAATTTCGCAACAGTATTATAATAATAATATTTGTATTGATCTGTTATAAAAATGAATTCATATACGGCATTGTATATCATACCGATTTATAATTGTTTTCGAAATCACTGTAGTCTTGACCATTCCGAGTTTACATAGCTATATTTGTTTGACCTATTTTTTTTCTTCTGGTCTGTGGAACGTCGAAGTAAATTATTTCCTCCGTATCATACACAAGTCGAATAGATTATAAGAGAAAAAGTCATACATTTTTAATCAGAGGATTCGGAGTTCTTTGGAAATGATACTTTAACGTACACGTTTTTTCGATTTCCTTCTTTTCATTTTTTTTCTTTTTTTGTTACAGGAATTTAGACCCGTAAAATAAAAGATATCTTAAACAAGATCTTGTCTTTATTTCATCCCATTAACGATATCCCCAAAAGGCTTTTGCAATCGGATAACAACATTGTAATAATACATATGTAGGTAAGGCATACCACCGTGACATTTGCTGGAAAGGAAGCCGTTAAGTATGAAAATGATGAAAATTCATAAGATTTAAATAATCCCCACCGTCTCGGATCTAATTTGACAACCCGTTATTAAAATGATAGTGTGTACATATTATATATGTTCTTTTCATTTTTCGATTTTCACAACGAATACCAAATATGTTTTTGACTATTGCATGTTTCATGCCTACGGTTTAAACTTAAATTTTTATTTTCAATAACTCATTGCTGTGCGAATCGATTTATCAATACATTGTCCGAACGTATTAAAATTATTATTTTCTGTGCGCTACAGAATTCATTCAACGTGGCAATACGTACGGGAAACATCAATGCAATGAGTACATTCATATTATATTATATTATATAATATAATAATTTATTTAACTAATTACTTCATAGAACAATAGATACTGAGTACGTTTGAGATATTTTTACACGAATCGTTTAACAATTTAAACGCGTACTACTATTTTAAAATTTAAAAATTATTTTTCATAAAATGTTCGTATGATATTGTAACCGATAGTTACGTTACAGTAATGTATTATATGAAAGCATATTTGATAATATCGAATTCAATAACATCGATTAAAATGCTAAAGGATTTTCTAAATAATAAGATGAATATTATAATACTTTCAAAATGACTTGATTTGAACAATTGATTTTGAAAACCGAACAATTCTTATGAAATTTGATTCTAACCAACAAGGTCAAAATAATGATCACTATAATACAATAATAAGCGTTCGACAATACGCGACATTATGAGCCTTTAATGTTACACACCTGTAGTCGTACATTTTTCAGCATCGCATTACTTTAACATCTAATAAGCAGCGTTATTTATGGCCGCATAACGCATGTATAATTTATGGGCATTAATCAAAATTTCTGACCTCTTTATGCGTAACGTTCAAACATTGGACGAAAATAATTTTGAGCTATTAGGGATAATATAAACCGGTTATCTGCATTGGTCTATTAATTTTATAAAACGGCCATCTATTCATTATCATATGGATATGTAGTGATAGACATCGGAACGGTTCTAGAATTTTTACCCAAATGTAAAAATTATGCATTTTACGGTAGTCACTTTATTGTATTAAATTGCTATTAAAATATAGAACTGCGCAACCTGTTAAAAATTTTTTTTAAGGAAATACGCTCGGACCCAAAATAAAAGTATATATGCCGTAGGAATATAGTCAGATCTGGCATTGGCATTTTACTAAATGCCTTGGCATATAGTCAAAGAATTTAATTTTTTATACAATTTAACTGTATATACTTTTAATTTAAGTTTTAAAACAATTGTACCGATGGACACGAAATTAAACATATTTCATATACCTACGTGTTTTATGTATTAATAAATAATACTCAGTTTTTTTTATACAAAAGAGCAATAAATAATTAATAGAAAATATGGTTAAATTTTTAAAATTATACAAGCTGTTTCCCGACTTGGAACAGGCATTCAATTAAATGCCCAGTCATTTTATTAAATAACTAGGCATTTAACTAAATGTCTAAGCAGATAGTGAAACTCCATAACAGTTTAATTCTTTAACTATATACCTACGACTTATAAATAATATGATATAATATATATATATATATATATATATATATATATATATATATATATATATAAGCCATACATCAATTAATATTAACTCTTTCCGTACCTATCTTGTAAATTCATTCCCAATAAGTAAAACCATCAGCCATTCGAAAAACTATCAGCAAAGTAAATGCAAACGCATAAGAAAGAATACTGCAAATGCACACTAATAAAGTGTAATACAAAGTATATATCTACACTTCAGAAAATGTTTTTCTCTTGCATACCGAGTGACTTATTTAAAATTAATTTTTTCGGCCAATGTCTTGTATTAATATTTTGTTTATTTATTATTTTTTTTTTTTATTATTTGTATTTTTATTTTTACACGTACTATTTGCAGTACCAACGTAAGATTTCCTTTATTCTTCAAACACCAAACTCATTAATGCTAATTCGTACTCGTTGAGTGTTAAATATTAATGCGAAAATAATTCGTGATTTCATAATAGGTTGGGACCGCTGGGCTGTCACATAGTATGTAAAATTCGGTTTAAGATGAAATATTAACGGTCATAAACGATCATGGCTAGACCACACATTGTCGAGTTGTGGAATCAAACAATCGAAAAAATTAATTTTTTTTTTTTTTTATTTACAAATTTTCTGTTTTAATTATACATAATTAAAATTTTAATTAACACTATTATATAATATGCATTACTATACAAAACACAGCTATGACTTTCTTAATGTTTATAATAGGTACACTTGTATAATATTTTCTTTTGCTGTTTTTCGACTAACAGCACAAACGCTGATAGGGACATCGACTAAACTTTTCTCTACCCCGTGGCTATGGATGTAAGATTTTTAATAGGTAAAATGTTTCTGTTCTATTATGTTAACTATTTTATATACTAAACTACTAGTTTAAAATGTCGTAGTTTTTGATTTAGACAAAACTAACATTACTTTCCCCATTTTTGTGCATATTATATATTAATACAGTTAAGAAATCATTAATGTTTATTTAGAGGTCAACGTTTATCGGCCCACATCCGACGATGCGGATGCTCAATCGACAATCAATAAGACGAACAATCTATTGTATTATTAAATAATCTTTAACAGTTTATTATAATTTCATAACTAACAAGAATTACCCCTGATGGTTGGTAATAAATAAAATGATCCTTCCCGTGAGGCACAGGTGTCGCGTTTTGTTGGTTATTTCATCAGTGTTTGTAGAAGTATATTGTTTGTGTTAATCTCAAAGTGTCAAAGAAAAAAATATAAAAAACCGATTCCGTGTATGGTTTGTCAATACTCGTGTAATCACGGGTAACTATATTGGATATCATGTATTATCCTATATAATCCAAAACTCAAATATGAATACGTAATAATATAATAATAAATGCGTGCATTTACACTACAATTCTTGTTACCTATATGATTGAGTGTAACATTTTTTTTTTTTTTTTTAATCGCATGCTTCAAAACAACAAATAAGGTAATTAATAATTTAATTTATTAAAATAATTGGTCTCGCACTATTTTAACTTAAATTAAAAAATACAACAAATCTTCTAATTTTCTAACGCTAAACAAAATGGCTGAAAACTTGTTTGTATATTAACATATATTTAAACCGTAATATACACAAGATAATTATTTTATAAAAAAAAAAAAATATTTTTTTCAGGTTTTTTTTTGCCTTATTTTTATCATTAAGAAAATTGAAAATTTAATGACTGAAATAACATTTTGATTCTTATTTCCGGTTTGTTAAATTGTATTTTCAATTCTTTGAATATGTATATTTACAAAGTATAAAAAGTATAGTTTTAAAATGAAAACAATCAACTTTTTCTTACTTTGAATTACGAAGACTTAATTTCGAAGAACTAACCTTCTACATTTTTAACTCTAATGCAATTTTTTACATATTTAATTATTTTTATGTACCCATCATTAAATGTGTATTATGTTGTTTTACCAAAAAAATATAAACGGCTAGCCGCGGCTGCAAGTCGACAATTAACATTACTTCCAAATTTTTTCAGTTGTTTTTTTTTTCTTACACTCATAAGGAAACTATTCGGAAAGATCAAAAAATGACTTATCTCGAGTACTACCCATGATTCTACCCAAATGGTACTTAAACGTGCTGCGTGAATATTTTTTGCAAATTTGTCATCTGAATAAATGTTAACAAAGAAACAGAAAAATAACATCACTGTAATACGAATACACTCCTGGCTTCATTCAGTATATAAAAAAATATATTTACTGATCTATTAAGAACTATTACAATAATTATTATGAATCAAAATACTAAACCAATCATGCAATTGATATGTAAATAAAATAATACCGTCAAGTTACTGCTACGGAATGCAAGTTCAAAATAATTGTGGTATTATTCGTATTTATTTAAACAATATAAATTCAATGTTTTATCTATGTACACTATAATTAGTACTTCTTATTTTACATAATTGTCATTCAAATATAACACGTCCACATACGAAAAATGTGTATATTTGCTGATCTTCAAATTTTAAAAGTCTTTTAGATTTAATATCTACTTAACTAATCCGAAAAAAGTAAAAGTGCCACGTTTAAAGATAGATATGATATAATAAACTTGAAAAAGAATAGCATTGAATATTTTTTAAAGTAATCGATTATATGACATAATATAATTGAACCGTAGAAATTAAATCAGTAAGAGATAGATTTTTTAAATTCTTACCATTAAGTAAATTGGTTTAGCGTCTCATCAAATTTCTGAGCTATAAAAACACGAACTTTGTTCAGATAAAAATGTAGTCAAAGAGATAACAACGACCTTATTTTCTTCTATAGCTCAAATTGGAAAAACTACTGGGCGAATAAAAAAACTATGTACATGTAAAATAGTAACAATTATATCCAAAGTTCAGTCGGAAAATTGATGCACGATTAATTATCTAAAATGTGTTCACAGAAAAACAAAAATAAAAATAATCATTCTATAGGGACTTCAGTCGTTAAGAATTAGACGTTATACGATTTAGATATTTGACCTGCGCGTATTGTTTTATATAAACATGACGAATAGATGATATGATGTCCAAATATTATCCACTTGTAATAAACACTTACAACAATCTCCGAAGTCGTATCATTGAACAAAAAAAATAAATAAAAAAAATATTTCATAAATTTAAGTACGACAAAATCGATTGTAGCGTCGAATAATAACATGCAGTACTTTTTTTCCACTTAATCGTCGTGTATTGCTTTTCTTAGAACAATATTTCGATATTAAATTTTAACTCTTATCTTCTGTTTCCATATTTTTATGAATTATGTAATTTATTACCATCTATACCACTGTGCATTATTTATCTACCTATCATGTAATTGGGTTACAACCCGTTTAATTATTTAAATAAATAAATAAAATTAGTGCCAAATTCCGTGTCAAATTCGATCAAAATGAATCAAAATCTTATGGAATTTCTTTACCGCAACGTAATGCATTAAAATCACAGGATTATATGGGATAAGATTTTTATATACGCCGTGTATATTTTATTTAACATTTATTTTTTTTTTCCACTGACACGTATAAAGCCTTAGGTCGGGTGAAGCAAACATTTTCACTAACCAGATTATTACCCTTTAGACTTACAGGTCACAGATATGTTATTTTTATAGTTAATATTTAATTTTTTTAATTAACTTATTCAATTATGTATTGTGACCCGAATTATACAACTGATTATTTTTTACTGATTTGGTAATTACATGTTTACTATATACAAATATTTTAATATCATTCATTGTTTTTACTGTACCTCTATATTTTTTTTTTTTTTAGATTCTGAACGGAGTGAAGAATGTTGATTTTACAATGATGTGTGTTTTTTTTTTTTTTTTTTTTTTTTTTGTGTCTGTCGACACGTTTTGGGGCAGTAAAAATGCTTCGATTGCCTTATGTAGCAACTTTTCTGAAAGGAAAGTGAATCTATTTGGTACTTTGGGGGGTCAAAAGTTAAAAATTTCCAATATTTTTTAAATGCGACGGGAAAAACCATAAAAAAATTTGGGAAAAACGGGAGTTTTTACGCAAAACCAGTTTTCGACATAATCAAATTTTTTATTTTGCTATAACTCAAAAACTAATCGATATAAATACTTGAAATTTTCACCAAATGTTTAGATTAGCGTTCTCTATACACCATAAAATTGTCAAAGTGTTTTGACTTTTATTAAGCTATTTATAGACGATTGAAATTTTCAATTTTATTAAGTATTTTTTTTTTAAATAACGATAAAATATTTTTGGCTGCCCAGAAAATCTTGAAAATTTAATACAAGGTTTCTTATAAGTTGTTCCTTAACTGATAAAAAAAAATCTAAAATCGTAAATCACAATTTTTTTCAATAAGTGCTCAAAGTTCCAATTTATACGAAATATGTAAAAATCACGATAATTTGCAAGTTATTTTGTAGATAAAAATTCATAAAATTTATTCTGTTTATACTTAAGGTTCAAAATTTTAACACGAGGTTATCTATAAGCTACTCTTCAAAAATCTTTAAAAAAATTTCTACCGGAATTAGAGGAAAAAATTTTATGACTGTTTGAAATTTAAATATTTACGAAATTGCATAAAATAGCGATTTATTCTCAAACGATTTTAAATATTTTTTATAATTCAAAAAGTATAAGTCGCAGATTTTTGAAATTTCTACCAGCTGTTAAGATTGGTATTTCCTTTATGTCATATTTTTTTCAAAATATTATATTGATTTTTAAGCCACTTATAGGTATTTAAAATATTCGATTTTTTTACATTTTTTTTTTATAATCGGTGATAAAAAAAATTTGGCTCGTACAAAATACTTGAAAATTTAATAGAAGATTCCACAGAAGTAGTTCTTAAAGTCATTCAAAAATTATTAAAATCCATAGGCACAATTTTTTTTTATAAGCGTTTGAACAGCGAATATTGACAAAAAATTACATGTAAAATATAATATAATGTATAATATTCTAGACTGACAAAGATATCGGTTTTTTTTAAAAATGCTTTAACTCAAAAATGAAAAACCGCAACAACTTGAAATTTTTACCAAATCTATATATTGACGTTCTCTATACATGGTTAAGATTTCAAAGTATTTTGACATATTTTGACGTATTTATAGACAATTTAAATTTTCGATTTTTGTTAAATTTTTGTTTTTAAACATCTATAAAATTTAATTGGTTGAGCGAAAACTCTTGAAAATTTTATACTAGGTTTATTATAAGTTAAACTTATCGTAACTAAAAAATATCGGTGATCGGTTAACTCAATTTTTTTTTATAAGCCCTTAATGCTCAAATTTGTATAATATGTGTAAAAATCACGATAATTTGCAAGTTATTTTGTAGATAAAAATTCATAAAATTTTTTTGGTTCATACTTAAGGTTCAAAATTTTAACACTAGGTTATCTATGAGCTACTCTTCAAAAATCTTTAAAAAAATTTCTACCGGACTAAGAGGAAAAAATTGTATGACTGTTTGAAATTTAAATATTTACGAAACTGCATAAAATAGCGATTTATTCTCAGACGATTTTAAATATTTGTTATAATTCAAAAAGTATAAGTCGCAGATTTTTAAAATTCCTACCACCTGTTAAGATTGGTATTTCTTTTAAGCAATATTTTTTCAAAATATTATATTGATTTTTAAGCCACTTATAGTCATTTAAAATATTCGATTTTTTTACATTTTATTTTTATAATCGGTGATAAAAAAAATTTGACTACTACAAAATACTTGAAAATTTAATAGAAGATTCCACAGAAGTAGTTCTTAAAGTCATTCAAAAATTATTAAAATCCATAGGCACAATTTTTTTTTATAAGCGTTTGAACATCGAATATTGACATAAAATTACATGTAAAATATAATATAATGTAGAATGTTCTAGACTGACAAACTATATCGCTGTATGCAACTGCCAACCCTAATTGAAAAATATATTTATCGTTTCAAAGTAAAATATACTTTTTACAATGTTTATAAATAACAATGTATTATATCCTAGACAAACATATGAACTCCGTTCAGAATCGTTATTCGTATACAATGATATCTATCATTGCATTCAAATTTAACAAATCCATTATAATAATGACCTATCCTATAAGCGAGGTGCACTCC
Source organism: Sipha maydis (assembly GCA_034509805.1). Taxonomy (NCBI): domain Eukaryota; kingdom Metazoa; phylum Arthropoda; class Insecta; order Hemiptera; family Aphididae; genus Sipha; species Sipha maydis. The sequence continues at coordinate 59,689 of JASXSY010002103.1, forward strand.
ACCCCTAACTGTACAGCAGAGCGAGGCCCATCCGGTTTTTTTATTTTTTTTTTTAACGGAATTGAAATGCATTTTAATTAAATAATCTGAATATTCAAAATTAACAATAATAATAAGTGCAATTTTAGATACGAATACTCAAATAAATTTTATGTCAAAAAGATGTAAAAATGTAAACCCTTAGGTTAACACCGATTTTAAAGTATAAAATTAAAAATGTGAGCATGTTGTACTCGAATAGAGACGTATAATGACGAAATCGAATAGGTTTTCAAAATCCTTGTGGCATATGTAGATCGATCTTTGGTAATAGAAATAGTCCCTATGTTGTGCATGTTATAATGAAAATTACAATTTCAAATCAACGGGACTGTTAAAATAATATCTGATAATTGATATTAACCCAGGAGAGTGATACGGCCGGTCGGGATAATGTCAAAACTAGATATTGACCACTACTCACGTGAATTCAAACGAACTGACATTACGCGGGAGGACTGATCTAACCATGCTTTTCTAATAAACTTATAAACTATAGGTGTGTACGTGCTTGATATAATAGTACGATAATTGATAATTATACCATGATTGCTACTTATTAAGTATTATTTCAAATCAAATATTTGTTTTCCGTACTGTTTTGCACTTATGAAAATCGAGCTCGGACTGTTCGATCGTAAACAATAATCCTTCGAACAAAATCAGTACCAGATTTTATACAATGAAATTGCATTAAGAAAAAAAATAAAAATTTTTATTTCATATCTGTAGCTAATTTGATATAATTTATCTATAGCTCATTATTTATAAATTATTATTTTGAAATATTTATTATTCGCTCTGAATATGAGGTTGGCATACTCACCACAATTTGTCACCATGATATGGAATTTGTTTTATAATTTACTGTTTTGGAAAAATATTTTAAATTTTTTGTATCGACATTTATTATGTTAGAATACTTTGTACCGTTTCTTGGGTGTTCGTTTTCAAAGAATCGTCAAGTTCCATATTGTTTACTACTCGAGGATTTAAGTGGAAAGTAATGAAAAATTATGATGTATAATGTTAAAAATTAAATTCATAAATATCGTTCTACGCGCAATTCAAAAAATAATTACTGTTTTTCATAACAAAAATGAATAAACTCTTGAGATATAGTTAAGACACTTACGATTATTAAATTAATTATGTGATAATTTATATTAGGAATTAAAAAGAAAATATATTTAAATATTTGAAACAAACTATTAAGGTCCTAATAGTATATTTTCAAAAATATTTAATAATTTCTCAGAGTTGTTACGATTATTGTTCTCGAGTACTGATTACCAATTTTAATTAAGATTAATTATACCATTCGAGTAAAGTTAGAAATATTCATATTTAACGTAGCATAGCCATTGAGTCATTTGTTTGGTTTTCATTAATCTAGGATGCAGGATATGTCGATAAATTTATATAGTACCTAGTCAAATCAGTAGTATTTCTAACGTGGTTCAGTTATAATTTTTCATTTATCCTGTCATATCAATAGCCAAATTTTTTTATTTAAATTAATCAATAATATATAAATTAAAAATAAAATTGGCATTTTCAGTTTATTGTTTTTTTTTAATTATACATATGAACCTACTACTAAATTACTATGAAAGTAATATAAAAACTAAAATTCTTATAATATTTATAATAAACTTAAATTAATTCTTAGCTCATTAAAAATCTGCTAAATTTTGATCACTAGTTTCTTTTTCACTTTGGATGTATTATAACCATTGCATGATTAAAATACTTCTTATTAGCATATAATGTTTTAGGTATTGATTTAGCAATTTACAACAAACTTTAAGTTCTTAAAATTAAAATATATAATTTATATATTCCGTTCACAAGCTTGTTTAAAATGAATGATAAAACAAATAAACAAACCAACAAACAACATAAGTTTATCCATACCTTTATGAGAGTTTTATTATTGTTGAGGGAAAAATAACGGATCTAACAGAAGTGAACTTAAAAATTAAATAAATTATCTTTTATTATTAATCAAGTATAATTAAGTATGCTCATTAATATATTTCCGTGATTCAACCGATTATAATCACTCGGAATTTTAAAAAGGAATAACAAAAAAAAATTTTCAATTTAATATTTTTTTATGGTTTCACGTTCATGCTTGCGTACTAAATCCATCAAATTTTTCGATGACGACTAATTTAAATATTGGTTGTTGAAAAAAAAAGTAACGGTTAGTCAATAATCAATTATAAACAAAATAAATACCAATAAATCGTTGAGTCGAAAAAATTAAAATTATGTTTTAATTCATGACCCACAGAATATAGAACAATAACAATATGTTATGTATTTAAACATTAGTAAAACCATTCGATTGGATCCTTTATTTATTCATTCGTTAAGTAATGTTCGCAAATATACAAACAGTAAGAAAATATGCACTGCATATTCGTTTGTCAACAATGCATTAGAACGTATGTATTTCACCTAAGTTTTTTGTTGTAATGGTTTTTTTGTTTTGAATCCGAGACACGCAATGCACTAATGACATTGGTGTATATGAATTTTGTTTTTTAATTCAAAATCGTTAGTAATGTATATTAAAACCCGCTCACATCAAGTTAATTTAAATAATATAAATTATAAATTTAAATCATATATATATATACAGTTTAGTAACTACCTAGTTGGAAAAATTGTATAATTTGTACCTACGTATCTAATTCAGAGAATATGTTTAAATAGGACAAATAAATAAAAACCAGTTATTACTTTAGCAAGTTTTTATGGTAAAATTAAAATGAATTGACACGCAATGTTTCAGCTAATAAACTCGATAGAAAAAAAGAAGTTTTACTGAACAATATATAATATATATTATGTTATTCAGTATAACTCTTTTTTTATTTAATATTATACATATTATAATACGTATTGTGTTTTGTACACCAACTTCTAATATATTATACCAGAAACAGTGGCAGATTTACGAGAGAGGGTCCATGGAGTCTGCTTCTCCCCCTAGATACCAATATAATGTTATATTCTATATTATATATGGAGCATAAGTTATGGAAAAGAAGGTTAAAAAAAAAAAAATGGAAGAAAAACCAGAAAACGAACTCCAAGCAATGACTGACTGTAACATAGAAATTTATCCAAATGTCTTCAAACAGATCCTTGCTACTATACTTGTCTGCACTTCATCAAAGCATAAGCGCATATTTTCATATACGAAACGAATCAAAACATATTTAAGAAATACTATGACTGAAATAAATAAAAAATTATTATACCAAACTTTTAAAAAACATATATAAATAAATATAATCTATGCATTCATATAATATTAAAAATAATAAATTTTATTTTGCTTATACTATTTAACATACAGCAACATTTTTTTAAGCTGTGTTAAAACTAATATCATATTCATATAACAATGTTATAATATGATTTTGTGAAGCATATTATTACCTATATCATATAGGTTAGGAATGTCATATCCTATATCACATTTTTTATTTATATTTTAAATGTAGCACCAAACTTAAAAGATAAAACCAGAACAGAAATAAATTGTGACAACTTCAAAGGCTTGTGATAAAACAAAACAAAAACATTAACATTTTTAGATAAATTTAATCTGATAGCAAAATCTTTACAGATTTTTTTTTATTAGAAGTGTAATATTTCATATTAAAATGCATGCTATATACTTTTTTCGTGATAACAATAAAGTATTGGAACCGGTTAAAACCTCAATTTTGTATTTTCCAATAACACGATCAATATTTTATATTTTTAAAAACCGAAACTAAAGCTCTTAAACTTTTAAAATGTCCAGTCCCTGATTATTACCCACTGATTTTAAAGTGCAATTTCGTAATTGTATAAGATATATGAAATAGAAATTCATTATTAAATTAGTATAACTTAAATATAAAATGTATATTTAAGTTATACTAATTTAATAATGAATTTCTATTTTATATATCTTTTACAATTACGAAATTATAAAATATAAAATATAAATTATATTATTATATAAATTATAAAATATTTAATATTAATATTTGTAGTTACCTACTACGCAATACCATACTCGTATAATAAAAAGTATATGACACACAGCTCGTGATAAAACGTATCACAAAATTATATACACATTATAATATTAAACGAAACGTATCCTATAATATCATGATACAATTTAAATTTTCACAAAATTGCATAATCATTGAAAAATATAATTTTTCATTTTAGTATTTAAATATTAATTAAGTTAAGATTATTCGTCCAACGTTAACAACGATATTCATTACGAACCTTACAGAACCACTTGTTTACTGTCTGATATGCAAGACGAACAAAATTTTAACTTAAATATTATGTACACTTATGGTTTTCATTTACGAAAATATGACTAAACACTGCGACAGGTTACTCTCATTATCATATCTGATGTGAATTTGTATAATGGATATTGAAAGCTTGAGATACTAATGTGCAGTATTATATTTGGAGGCTTGCTACACCAATTTCGGTATCGATATCCACATGACCATACGTATCAGAAGACTGGCATTACGTTGTCCAGAGCATGAGTTCGCCCGGGTAGGTTACTGCAGGGCATAGATCTTGAACTTGAATTAACAAGAGAAACATAAACGGCTAAATTAGTTATTAATATTTTATGGACGTAAACGAGCGTAATTAATTGTTTAGAAGTATAGAAATTTATATTATGGTGAACTATTGGTGATACTGAGAAGAAGTAACCTCAATTTTTGGATTCATTTTGAATAATCAACGAGTTTTAAATACTTAAGGAAATAGGATAAATGTTACTGTATTTATCCATGTTGTACAAAATAAAAACCAATCACTTCCGTAATTACAAAGTTTTAAAACTTGAATCGAACAAAAAAATATTTATAATATTATTATTGTTAATTATTTAATTTTTATTTATTTGAAATTTTGTATATAAATAATATTAATTTATTATGATGTCAAAATAAAATGTCCAGTATTGTCTGTCTATGTGATGTATGTTATAATATATATTGTAGGTAAATCCATGATAGATGTGTGCAGGATAATGCGACAGGTTATACAGAAAAAAAATCGATCGAAGGACGTTTGTTTTTCTTTCAGACTCATCGCAGTATATACGTATAAATAAATAACTGGTTGTTGAATGAGGAGCCCAGAGTGTTTGGTTCTACGGATCCTTCGTTTTCTTTTTTTGCCAAATATCAGAGCAAATATTGAATTTCTCTGCGTAACGAGACCGGATACTAATGATTTGAAATTTAACCACGTGAGTTGTATATAGACAAGCGTAGGACTGCACTGAAATATCTATAGATAAAGTGTATACGATTTTTAAGTGAATCTTACGCCTCTTTATCATCCGAATATCTGGATATTTTAAAATAGAATACCACTGAGTACTGTAATAAATTCAGATCACGAATCGTGTACAAGTTGCACCGACTGTTCTGAAGCTTGTTCCAAAATTGCCGTTTCGTTCTGGAGCGATTCTTTATACTCTTATCGATATCTTCCTAACAACAACACGATTAATAATTTACCGGTTACGTTATAATATAAACTAATCATTAAAATTATCTATCATTGACGTATTGGGTTACAATTTTTTTTTTATCGTTTCAAAGCCCAGTCGGGATCAGTCGCATTAAGCTGACGAATTATTTTATACGTAAATGAGTATCACTATGCCATTGTCTGATACTTTATGGTACCTATGTATTCGGAGATAGTGGACGGTAAGTACCGTCTTCCTATATTTATAGTGTTAAATAAATATAAATTGAAAACGTTTAAACGTATAATATATTATTACGGTGGCACAGTTAATACGTAATATACTGTTTACCGGTCTACAACATATGAAAATAATCAAAGGTGGACAGACACGTAATTAGTTCTAGTTTTAAGTAAGCCAAGTGACCGTAAAAACGTTGAGTTATTATATTCAACAAACAATACGCTTTACTCTTAATAAGCAATACGTTGGCGACGAAGGAACTATTGAGTTTATTTAGCGATATAAAAGATTAAATATTAAATTGTTAAAACGTGATCATGCTACTTTGTCAAACGACGTGAAATTTGTCATCGTAATGTGCGCATCGTACCTAATAATAAACCGACACACAGTGGACAGTGGAGATACACGCTTGTTCACTATATAATAATAATAATATGTTTCTCGAAGACGTCGAACTGGATACGAAACTGGACCGTATTACTACAAAGTCAAATCAATTTTTAATTCAATAACACTCGACCGTGCGGCAGGTGGAGAGTTATTATCGCTGCACAGGTTGGTCGGAGTCGACTCGACGTGTGTCTAAAGCAGCGGTTCCCAAACTTTTACGACCACGGAACCCTTAGGAAATAGTTTGTGTTTCATGGAACCCCAATGTTCAATTAACCTGAATTTTTCAATTATTTACTATAAAATTAATAAGTACTCCAAGTAATGTTTTAAAGATAGTTTGTGATCATTTTTTATTACAATATCTACACTCAATATTCACCTTGCGGAACCCTTGAGATTGTCCCATGGAACCCTTAGGTTCCGCGGAACACACTTTGGGAAACACTGGTCTAAAGGTACGATTTCCAAGCTGCGACTGATCGTTGCGACCGGCCGCAACGACCAGCAGCAACAACTGCGTTAACGACTGCTATTTAGATAAATGCCTTATCGTGGTTTCCAATGTGCGATCGACGTGCGCGTGTCAACAATAATCGTTGCGTTCGAAGATCGTAGTGCTCTGGAAGCAGTGTATTGCGTGCGACGCACTGCTATTTTATCTGAACGAATTTATTATATATTTTTATTAACGAATTTATTCAATCGAAAAATATCGAAAACTCTATTCACTACAACTGACGATGAGCTATTAGTTGAAGAAGTGGGTAAAAATCGAGAATTGTATGACAGTCCGCACAAGAAACATAAAGATGTAATTTAGAATAATTTATATTTATTTTCTCTTAAATGGCTATTTATTAAAACTTTAAAGAAACCTTCTTTTTCTCTTGTTTTAAATAAATTGCTCATTGGCTTCCTGTATGTATTTGAAGTATATTCTTCTTCTTTCTCCTTTTCTGATAAATGTATAATTACAATTATAATTTATAATAACTTGTTCCATTTTTTATGATTTGTTACGATAAGTTAAAAAAAATGCGTGTGTGCACATTGAAATATCGAGCTAAACTAAGCTGAAAACAAATGCCAGCCAGAGCGTTCAGTCGTATTGTAGGAAACCAATTAACACGCAACGATCAATCGTTACGTCTGGTCGTTGCGATCGATCGCAACGACCAGTCGTAGCTTGGAAACCGTACTTTAAGTCAGTGCTTCTCAACCTGGGGGCCGCGGCCCCCTAGGGGGGCCTTGAAATATTTTTTTTATTTAAAATATTTTTGGTTTTTCAGTTATTATATAACCATTATAACCGACCATATGATTAATCATTGTCGAAGTCTAATGTTAGATTACTGTTATTAAATAATAATAAAATTGTTATTACATCGGGAAAGTTTCGAATATCACACCTGATATAAATATGTTATGCGAAAATATGCAAGCCCAAACCGTCACATTAATAAAATTAATTCACATTTTTTATTTTTATTATTTATTATTATTATTAACCTAGCCTTTTTTACCGATTCTTTTTTTGTTTATAATATATGTTTTTAAGTCTTATACATAAATACATTTTAATAATTTATTTGTGTGAAATTGTGAAATTAGTGCATGTAAGTATAGTATATTCGTATATCATTGAAAAAAATAATACTGATGACCTTTTTTTATTTATTTTTTGCTTTTACATCCATGGAAGGGAGCCTTGACAGTTTTACATTACATTTAGGGGGCCCTATAACAAAAAAGGTTGAGAAGCACTGCCTTAAGTGAACCGGGGTGACGCAACATAAGCTACCTGGTCGGGAATGAAATCGAATAATATTCCGCCGTTGGATACGCCTTTGTGCGCCTACCTGTACGCGTCGCAGTACCGTCGTACGGTCGTTGTGCAATACGTGTAACGTCGGTCCGACTACTAATCGGTTCAGGTGGGAAAACGCGCGGATAAACGCCGTTGCACGTGTTTTACGCGCGCAATAAACGCATAACATATCAGGTACATATGGGAGGGGGGGCACGGGCTGACGACTACGGTAACAGTTGCACCAGCAGCTGCACAGCGACGTGCATTCCCCCCCGGTTACGAAACGACACCTTAACGTGCGGTGTTCGCGCGGCCATTATTCACCCGCATAAAGGCGTGCCTGCAGTACGATCCGTCGGTATACGTTACGCACAGGTTGTTTCACCGTTCGAACGCGCGCCGGTACAGGGTGTCGAAAAAGAAAATTTCCTGTTACCCTATGGCAGCGGTAGGCTAACCTTTTTAACCGTGCGGGCCATATTTTTTTTTGTTGAATTTTTCATCAATGGCCGCATTAATAATACAAATTGTACGTATGATATAGTGTACCAATAATTGTATTCCTATTATGTTTAGTTGTTTTACGTGGAAATGTAAGTATTATAATAGATTAGATTACGTTCTCCCTCGTACCTTATCGCACTCTAATAGTCATGATTCGATTTTATTCATTACGATTTGAAGTGTAAAATTAAGATTTTAAACGCCACGGAATATATTTGGAGAGCCGCAGAAAAAAGTTTCGTGGGCCGCGGGTTGCCGGTGCCTGCCCTATGACATATATATTATATTTCTCAACCGTCGCGCAAATCGACTGCAGTAACATTACGATTGAAACGGTACCGAGATGCGATACTGGTTTCTTTCCGGGCATGTTCGGCAGTGTTGTGCGAGAAACGCGTTGAACTCGAACAACGTGAATCGCAAACTTTTTGCTTTTTCGTCCGTCGCGCGAAGTACGTAGGGACGTGATGTTTTCGTGCCGCCGCTGTATGGAAAGGTCGAGAAACACGATAGCTCAAGTTATTCCTGTTTCCTTGGAGACCAAGTATCTACTTAGACGTACAATAACTACGTACCGTAGCGAATGTCATCCGGCCGTGTGCTTACTCGTCGTACACCCTGTACGCATTGTCACGTGTATATCAACCGTGAAAAAATATTATCCCGAAAACCATATTTACCCCCACCGCGTCGATCGAGTAAAATAAAAATAATGTACACGTATATTATGCACTGTACAAGGTATGCCACGAAAACGATTCTTTGTTGCGAGCAGCGTGGGCGAGCGTTCAAGAACAGAGAGAGAGTACGAGCAGCTGCAGCGATCCCTATACAATTTTCTGTCACTGTATTTCCAATTCAGAGCTAAATGAGAAATAACATTATAACGACATCGTTGATTTTTCTCTCCACGAACAATTTTCTAACCGTCTTCTGCCAGTGGTTTAAATGTTCACTAAAAATACCGGAATAACATGTAGTTGAAAACTAGAAGTTATAGGATCCTTTAAGTGTGTTGCATCAGGAAAAATATTTTACCTAAACGAAAAAAAATTTACAAACAGTAAAATGAAAACTGAAGAATAATATTATATTTCGTCCAACAAGCGTTGAAACATTATTTTTTAAGGAATAAATATTTTTGTTCTTTTACGATGTCAACATTAGAAATTTAGAATCTCAAATAATTTAGTACATCATCGTTTGATATGAGTAATAGTTGTCAAACTTTGACAAACCCCGTTATAGCCATTTCAATCATGTAAATTGTTAGTATATGTTTTTTCGATTAATAAACAATTGTTTTACAATTATTTACAAATACACTTTTACATTTCAATTTCTAAATGCTATTAGGGTTATCAATTTGTTGTTGTACTATGTACCAGAGATCAGCACGGATCGGACCTGCCCGACGCGGTCTGTACCTAGCCCGACCCACACCGGGCTTGGTCCTGGTCGGGCCATAATTTAAATATTACGGGTTAGTTATAGGTGGGATCGTAATATTATTCATTAGGCCGGGTCGGTCAAAAATAAAACTAATTAATTTAATTGATAACATTATATGATCGGTGTTCGCAAAAATGAATCTTAATTCTATAAATATTTTTTTTACACCACTACTCACTCACTGATAAAAGTCAGTAGTCATTGTCAATATTATACAGTAATTTTTTTTACAACTTTATTTTATTATAGCATACATTTACAGTACTAGGCGTTAGATACGAGCATTTTCTCAAACTGGTGACATGCTATAGTATAGTTATTTCACAAATAACAATACAAAATGTATATACTATATATAAAGCTAAACTGTAAGCTATTTATAAATATATCACTGACAAAAACCAATAATACTATTTTAACATGGTCACTGGACATTGGACAGTGGTAGTAGTGTATTTCGAAAATGTATGTTTCACAGTTTTATCTTTATTATTGTGCGATTATATTTTTAGATTCTGAACGGAGTGATGGAATCTATTGGTTTTACAATGATGTGTGTGTTTTTTTTATTGGTTGACCGAAAACTCTTGAAAATTTAATACAAGGTTTATAATAAGTTAAACTTATCGTAACTAAAAAATATCGGTGATCGGTTTACTCAAATTTTTTTTATAAGCCTTAATGCTCAAATTTGTATAAAATGTGTAAAAATCACGATAATTTGCAAGTTATTTTGTAGATAAAAATTCAAAAATTTTTTTTCTGTTCATACTTAAGTTTCAACACTAGGTTATCTATAAGCTATACTTCAATAATCTTTAAAAAAATTTCTACCGGACTTAGAGGAAAAAATTTTATGACTGTTTGAAATTTAAATATTTACGAAATTGCATAAAATAGCGATTTATTCTCAAACGATTTTAAATATTTGTTATAATTCAAAAATTATAAGTCGCAGATTTTTGAAATTTTTACCAGCTGTTAAGATTGGCATTTTCTTTATGCATATTTTTTTCAAAATATTATATTGATTTATAAGCCATTTATAGGCATTTAAAACGAGGTGCACTCCACCCCCAATTGTACAGCAGAGCGAGGCCCATCCGGTTCTTTTTTTATATTTAATGCTTGAAAAATGGATACAAATATGTTATTAAGATTTTCTCTCTATAATTGTTACAATTATATCTATATATTATGTAATTATACTATAGTGGATAGTTTAAAAAACTAAAATAATTGAGTAGAAATTTGTTAAGTTATTTAATTTAATATTTATATCGATGTACCGTGAATCAAATCGTTTAATGACCAGCAGTCTGCCATCTCATGATGTATTCATAAAATATTACATCGATAGAATATATTATAATTGAACATCTTTATTTATTTATTTATTTATAATTATTTACAATGTATTCTTAAAACTATCACAAAATACTGTTATTAATATTACTTTATAATGTGAGACAAGCTAAATAGTGTTCTGATTTCTGATTTTCTGACTCATATTTCAACTTCTATCATTTATTTGCCGAAGTAGCACTCTTGTCTTCAAATAATTTGATCAAACGTTTCACAAAACCACGTTTATGATCTAGATAATATTTTTTAATCAGGTATAAATCTCTGCAGTCCCCGCTACCAAATGATTTTCTTATATCATTTATTGCCGACACATTGTTAACAGTGTTATCCAGACTGTCGAATGGTTTTTTCACGGTAGCATTGTAATGATTAGACGTCGCTGGTACGTGGCATTTAGTAACTGTTAAGTCTTTATTGGATCGATGACTTTTCATCGTATCCGTAGTCAAATTTTTCTGTAAAATCGATTATTGTCACATTACCAATGTCATCAAACAACATTTTTCTTCCACGTTTATTGTAAAAAAATGTTAGGGAAAACATGATTAAATATATGTATTATATTATTCATTATCAATTACGATATTGATATTACTCGGTTAAGTATATATAGGTTATTACTTGGTATAGATACTCACATTTTCAACACAACCGAATGTTTTCTTCGATATCTGCAAAGGATTAATCGATTTAGCCATGCCCTTGGTATCATCAATATTCCATTGGACACCAACAGAGCGTTTTAAGGGTAAAACAGAAAACTTTTGTCGTTCCGAATAACTGCCTAATTCTCTTTGTTTATATTCTGAGCCTGTTGGTTTATACCTCATTTGAGTAGATGAAGTGCTGCTTTTAAATGTAAAATTAGAATTATTTATTTTTTCTTTGTCATCCTTAATTATGTTGCAGTCGTTTTGTAATCCAACGGATTTACCAGAGACTAAAAACAATAAAAAATAAATAAAAATAGGTTAATTAAGCACATATAAAACTTATTGCACTCATAAAACTATGATTACATATAAACATATATAAACATACGTGTATTAAGATTTACATCTATTAAAGTTAATAATTTTTAAAAATTTCTTATTATTTTACTTAAATTATAATTTTGATATTTTAAATTCTGAACGGAGTGATGGGATCTATTGGTTTTACAATGATGTGTGTGTGTTTTTTTTTTTTTTATTTTATTTTTTATTTTTTTTTTTTGTGTCTGACGACACCTTTTTTGGCAGTAAAAATGCTTCGATTTGCTTAAACAGCAACTTTTCTGAAAGGAAAGTGAATGTAAATGGTACTTTGGCTAGTCAAAAATCCAACATTTTCAATACTTTTTAAGAAAATCGAAAAAAAACGATAATAAAATTACGAAAAAACGGGAAATTTTACCCAAAATCATGTTTTTACAAATTACATTTTTTTAAAATGCTCTAACTCAAAAACCAAAAGTCGCAACAACTTGAAATATTCACCAAATCTTTATATTGGCGTTCTCTATATATGGTTAAGTTTTCAAAGTATTTTGACATATTTTGACTTATTTATAGACAATTTAAATTTTCGATTTTTGTAAACATTTTTTTTAGACATCTATTAAATTTAATTGGCAGACCGAAAACTCTTGAAAATTTAATACAAGGTTTATAATAAGGTAAACTTATAGTAACTAAAAAATTTTGGAGATGTTGAAATTATTTAATTTATCAATTACATAAATCCATTGTTAATTTTAAAAGTCGCAATCAAGTATCAACGTCATCGTCGTCAACATGTGTAATGACCAACATACATTATACGATATCACATATATAAATATTAAAATTGATGCTATATATTAATATAAGGTATTATTATAATAACAACATGCATTATTTTTAAATAATTTAACTATGTCGCTGTATGCTACTGCCAACCCATCCTAATTGAAAAATATATTTATTGTTTCAAAATAAAAAATACTTTTTACAATATTTATAAATAACAATGTATTATTATTATATCCTAGACAAACATATTAACTCCGTTCAGAATCGTTATCCGTATACAATGATATCTATCATTGCATTCAAATTTAACAAATCCATTGTAATAATGACCTATCCTATAAACGAGGTGCACTCCACCCCAACTGTACAGCAGAGCGAGGCCCATCCGGTTCTTTTTTTTTCTTGTCGTTAACGCCAATCGTAAAATGTATTGAACTAATTTTAGATTATAATTTGAGGATTGTATTAATTGTTTTGAGTATTTTATATTGACGTATAAAAATAATAACATGAAACCTTTAAATCTAAGAGGAAGACCAAAAATTGATGGTTGGATATAAGAATGATATAAGAGCTATTAGTGTATATGGGATGTAGAAATCGTGAAGAGTGGAGGTTTGGGATAAGAGTGGTTGACCCCAAATAGATGGGAGAAAGGTGAAGGAGAAAAAGAAGAATAATAATATGAAACATTTATCCTACGTAAAATTTGGTGACAAAAGAACCTTAGCAAAATATATAACTTCATAAACGACGAATTTTTTACAATATTTTTTTTATAGATTTTACGTACTGTAGATATCCATTCCTTTGTATTTTAAACAAAGAATTCCAGGTCGGCAATTATTTGGTGAAGGAAATTTAGCACTATATCCAGGAATACTAGGAATCCATGCTCTGATACTCGTGTTGTTGATACAGTGATTTTCCATTTCAGCTATAAACATAAGTATAAATAATAATTAATAAGTAAACATATATATTTATTATGGAATAAACAATATAATGGTACTGACTTTTAGAAATGTATTTCTTTTTTATTTATGTATACAGTAATAAGCGTACAGCGTATAATGTATAAGATATTTCTATATTATATATTCATATAAAATAAGGTTGTATTTGGAATTCAAATATTCCACAAAATATGAATAATTGTACTGGAAAGATTCAAGAGTAAGTAACTAATTATATTGATGTTTATTATATTTAGCGTTGTATTGCTTTACTCCGAGGCAACATTAAATATTGACAAATAACCAAATTGACCTAAACTATTTATAGAAAATATATTTTTTAGCCAGACTTTTTTATAGCTGAACCTTTTATCATTTTAATCAATGGTTGAAATGTTTATAAAATTGTATTTGTTTTTATAGTTCGTAAATGACTTAAATTTAACTTATTAGCATATTAATAAAATATATTTTTGCTATTCTTACGATTTATTTTCTTAAGTATTAATCCATTTATACATATATTAACACTAATACATTTTCCAGAGTTACCGAATAATTTTTAAAACGCATATTTCTGTATTAAATATAATAACGAAAACTGAAATTTCCTAAAAAAATGAAGACAACCATGTATGATCTTTTACTTTAACATCAATTTATAATGATATTTAAAAGATAAAAAACAGGTGTTGATCATTACACATATTGACGACGATGACGTTGATACTTGATTGGGACTTTTAAAATTAACAATGGATTTATGTAATTGATAAATTAAATAATTTCAACATCTCCAAAATTTTTTAGTTACGATAAGTTTAACTTATTATAAACCTTGTATTAAATTTTCAAGAGTTTTCGGTCTGCCAATTAAATTTGATAGATGTTTAAAAAAAAATTTTTACAAAAATCGAAAACTTAAATTGTCTATAAATAAGTCAAAATATGTCAAAATACTTTGAAAACTTAACCATGTATAGAGAACGCCAATATAAAGATTTGGTGAATATTTCAAGTTATTTCGATTTTTGGTTTTTGAGTTAGAGCATTTTAAAAAAATGTAATTTGTAAAAACGTGATTTTGGGTAAAATTTCCCGTTTATTCGTAATTTTTTTTATCGTTTTTTTCGATTTTCTTAAACAGTATTGAAAAAGTTGGATTTTTGACTAGCTTCTTAAACAGTATTGAAAAAGTTGGATTTTTGACTAGCCAAAGTACCATCTACATTCACTTTCCTTTCAGAAAAGTTGCTGTTTAAGCAAAATCGAAGCATTTTTACTGCCCAAAAAAGGTGTCGTCAGACACAAAAAAAAAAATTTTTAAAAAAAAAATAAAAAAAAAAATAAATAAATAAAAAAAAAAACACACATATTTGTAAAATCAGTAGATTCCATCACTCCGTTCAGAATCTAAAAATATACAAAATACTCGAGTACTTTTATAATTAATCTTGCACTGTTCGAATGAATACTTATATTGAATTTAAATCCAAAACACAATTTGGAAGTATTTTTTTTTTTTAATATTAAGTGCTACATATTTATATTAATTTATTTTAATAGTTATTATTTAGGAAATTATTTTTTCTTCTATTGATTCGCATACGTGATACAAATGCAATACAATTCAACTTACATATATAAGTATACACTTTTAGGTACCAAAAAAAAAATAAAAGTTGCAGTACGTGCTTATATCATTCTGCGACGTTCTGTATACAGCCTATGTCTTACGTTGTATTGTACCGAATTTCCACTGAGTGTTACTATGTACAGGATGTATGTACACATGTGCAATATTAAGTCGACTACACTGTGACAAATAACTATAATATTTCCTGCTTATGCGTCACATGACAGCTGCAGCTGAAACTCGCTTAATAATTATTACCATGCACTTATTTTCGCTGAAAATAGTTATCCATATTCGCCGCAGTTAGGTTAGGTTATGGTACGTTGTCATGGTCCATATGCTTCTAGTCTCGTAAAATACGTGAGCTTAATGTAAGCGAAAATTAAAATGTTGATTTTTATTGCTCAGAGATATCGAATTTGTTCCGACTGATTAATTCGAATTAAATATTAATCACTGCCATTGAAAATATAATGTTATATTATTTTTTTATTTCCTTATATATTTATTTAAAGACATAATAATAGTTTTTAATGGATTATTTTTCCTATTAAAAATATGTCCCCTTTGAAAGCTTTAAAACTACTGGTTTATTGGTGTCCGGAGTAATTTAAAAACTAATACATAAACCTTTCTAAAATATAATTACGAAATAATTTTTGTGTTATCGTTTTGGTACTTATAATAATTACACTATTCATTGCAGTGTGTATATCATGATTGTTTTATTGTTCACTGCACGTGTTATAGGTCCTCGTTGTTTTATTTACTTATTCATTTATTTTTGTTGAAATTATTCGTTAAAAAAGGATTAACGCTGGTATTACCTGTGGTTCATAAAAAAAAAAAGAACACGTTCATAATTTATGACCGAGGAGTATTTAAAATCTATTATCGAAAGGGCTAATAAGAAGAACTAATTACGAGTTATATTTAATGGTTCTATAATTTCCGATGTTCTTCGATCATTTCATATGCAATATATGATTAATAGGGCGGAGGACTTTTGCACAGTCACAGAAATAGCAGAGTACAAAACAAATACGTTTTATGCTTTTACAAAGCTAATTTGAAATTTTATCTTACATATAAATGCATATTTTGACTCTTTTTTTTGTTTTCAGGGCATATTTTATGATTTCATACACCATTTTATACTTTTTGAGTTTTGGATAAAGATTTATTTATTTTAAATTTTTGTCGTATAATATGGTTTTTGACTGTCCGCGAGCACATGTTTTTCATAGAAACGCTAGAGTATCGCCGATAAGGTGAGAGTTGAAAATAACAAAAAGTAAATCAATAGAAATAAAATTATAGTTTAGATTGGAAGCAAATATATTTTATTTTATTTTTTAGCAATGTATTTTGTTTCTTTGGTAATGGTATAAAATATATTTAAATTAGGTAATTGTATTGATTTCTTTTAAGTGCTATTTATTTTATTAAAACTTTTAAATTAAATCGTTATAAAAAATTGTTAAGTGCATATTATTAGGGCTTGTAAGTACATAAGTGCTTGTATATTTAGTGCTTTTTAGAGTTACAAGTCTTCTGCCCTAATGATAAATAAGAAAATTATGTTGTAATAACATATGTAGTTAAAAATCTTCTGAATTAAACAAAAAATTAAACGTAGTATATCGATAAGTTAAATTTAAAGTTTAAAATCCCAAAAAAACGCATTAGAAATGTTAATAAACTGAACATAATAAAATTACAACACTCTTCGAGAATGCAAATCGTAAACAAATAAAATAAATAATACTCGTTAGGTTTCAAATTGTATGCCATGTCTTGCAACAAACAAACAATAAGAAACAATGCGTTTTTGCAACAAATCATCAACTTTACCGATAAAATAATTCATCATTATAAGATAGGGGCTGTGAATTGAATATACTAGTGCATTTATAGCTAAATCATTTAATGATGTATTCAACATCGAAAAAAATGGGCTTATTAATATCTATCATAATGTGTAGGTATGAAAAAAAAAAACAGACTTAAGTATTTACCAACACCTTTTTGCGCAAATCATTTCGTGGTAATTATAGTACGTATACGTATATTTGTGCACAAAAGTGTTTTACAATGTAATCGACATTTTCGTCCTGAATCCAAAGGCCAAAATATTGCAGCGCTGTTGTATGGCAATCATTTTCGTCAGCTGAAACCTGACCCGTTGAAATACGATGTTATTACAATAAACGCGATAAGAAAAAACAAAGTATTTAGACGGGGAGAAGTGCATAACACGAAACAGAAAACGCCGAATAACAAAAAAAAAAAACAAAAAGAAGATCAAGCGAAAACACCGAAATAGTCTCCGTGTTCAGATACCCTTCCGAAATGGTAAACATTTGTTGCATAGACGTTCACCGACATCGTAACAGCAGCGGTGTTCATGTGCACCTGCGAGTCGACGGTGCACAAGGTGTCGCGGTGGATGCACCGATGTGTGTAAGCGCATAATTTTAAACGGCGATATTAATGATAAATGCAATAACGATTTAACAATTATCCGTAACGTGGAGCATCGTACACACTACGCGACGGTGTGCGAGCAAACGCGATTTCGTGGCACTACTACGCGGTCTAGAATCGGATGGGAATCGAATAGACTCGACTCGTTTTCGCATGCAGCCGGGTCGATTGTTTGATTCGCGACACATTTCGTTGCCAGACGATACATCTACAATGCACGTGTGGGGGGGGGGGGAGGGTTGAGATTGTGAAAAGAGATTTTTTTCGTTTTCGTTTCGATCCTTTTCAACGGCTGTTGATTAGATTCCTACCGTAGCTCGGAATACGATTTCCTTGATATTTTTTTCTCATCTCCAAAAACGCGGAACATGTTCAATCTACCCTCGACCACAGTCTACTGCTGGAGTCGGTACGTAGTCTAACTAGTGTTGTGATAACCGAACAAATACCTGCACCATGATTCGTTACGATTTGAAATAACGATAATATTGAACAGAAACGTTACGGAGTTATTTGTAATATGTTAATCGGTGCACGCACGCAGTGCAATCATAATCCGGCAATCGAGTACAAATACTCAATGATCTTTATTGTTACAAGATTATAAACATGTGACAAGTTCCGAGTGCCGATCACAAACACTCACTCGAACAGTTTCAAAGAGAAAACCAAATCCATATAATAGTACTACGATAAACTCGTTTCGTTTGAAATGTAATTCGTAAAAATATCGAAAAACATGAACATACATTGGTATAACACAGCGTTTCTCAACCTGTGGTACGCGTACCCCTGGGGTTACGTAAGAAGGTGTGAGGAGGTTTTGTAAAAAAAAAAAAACGTAATGGCGGAAAAAATTACAATTTTTGTATTTTAAATGGTTTGTAATTTGTGAAATATTTAATAATGTGTGTAATAATAATAATGTGTTGAATAATGAGTTCAGATTTACAAGTTTAGTTATCATCAGAGGAGCCAGATTTCAAAAAATTATGTGCCAGCAAACAAGCCCAAGGATCTCATTAAAATTAAATTGTAAAGTTTATACTACTTTTATATATAAATATACGTACATTGTATGGCTAATTAAATTAATTAATAATTATTATTTTCAAATTTTCCATCATCAAACTTATTTTATAGTATCTTATTTGTGTTGTGTGTGAATATATAATAAATTTACATTTGGGGGTACTTAAAGCAGTGGTGAGAGATCAAGGGGTACGTAAATGAAAAAAGGTTGAGAAACGCTGGTATAACAGATACTAATATAATGTAGCTGTTAGTTACATGGTTTAGTCATTGACGCAACTAGGGGGGTGCACAGGGGACTTGTGCACCCCCAATATTAAAATGTGTAGGTATCATGTGTGGCTGTAACCCGATTGAGCATAGTTTACCTTTTTCACTACCCAATTGAGCACAGTTACAATTAAACAATAGAAATACGAAATATAACACGATTAAGCATAAAAATACGTACAACGTTGCCGTACCACATAGCTAAATAATAATTTTTAAAAAAATTGAAATATTTATAGGAATTATTTTATAATAATCATCAAAGTAATAATTAGTGTATAAAAGTATAAAATTAAATTATTTTACAAATATACTATAGGTATTCATTAATATAGATATTTATTTAAATATTTGTTTTATGTTATACAAATTTTATTATTTGTCAAAGTTTTAAAGTGGCGTCCCTAAATACTTATTTCCCACTTTTAATAAACATTTTAGTAAATCTTTAGAATTTTTATTTCTTAAATATTCATCGTAAGCCTAAATACTTATTTCCCACTTTTAATAAACATTTTAGTAAATCTTTAGAATTTTTATTTCTTAAATATTCATCGTAAGCCATTATAGTTGAATTGATTTTTTGCATTTCAATAATACTCATATTTTTATGACAGTCAGTCATCCTACCATACGACTAGTAAAGCACAAAAATTACGAGTATACGAGTATTTCAAAAGACGCATGTATAGCCTGTTTGTAGTCGGACAGAAATATTGGCAACGTTGCATTAATTTGACCGTGCTCAATCGGGTTGTTAAAAAATATGGACCGTGCTCAATCAGGTTGTTCCAAAATAGGGACCGTGCTCAATCGGGTTCCACCGCCATGTGTTGCCCCCACGGGTCTGTGAGTTCTTTACTATTTGTGCACCCCCAAAATTATTGGTCTAGTTGCGCCTATGGGTTTGGTATTTACGAGACTGTGTAATACTCGTATTATATCACAAACTCCTTCGGACATGATGAAAAACTTAAAACCTAATGTTTTTATTTATTTATTCTTACGCTTTTGCCTTTGAACAACCGTCTAAATCCTGATACGACTATGAACCCACGTCGTTAGGACATTACCGTCAGTCCTGTAACACCAGCAGCACGTAGACGACGCACGGTATCACCGTGTGAATCGTTATTCTACGCGGCTACAGCAGATTTCTCCATAGTGGCGAGTAAGGCTCTCGCTGGAGCGCGGGTAAGGACGACTGCGATGAGAGGAGGGTGGATGGGAGGTGATTGCAGACCCGAGGCGCCGAAATTTGTTTTCTTTTTCTGCGAATATAACACTGCGACCCTTTCTCCGAAACGAAAAGAACACAAAAGGCGTTTCGTCTCGCCCCAGGACGCCAGTATGCAGAAAACCTTAGCCACCGCTGAGCGGTTTCTCTCGATACGGTATATAATACATATATATATATATATATATATATGTATATGAATATATTCGCTGTATAATAACGTAAGTGTATTATGTGCATAGCATACTATACATCGGTGCAATATTTGCCATACTGTACGGACGTTGAAACGCAGATCAACATAGTTTCTAGTGCCAGTCAATACACCGTCGTTTTTTATTTTTATTTTTATTTTTACATACGAGAAACATGCTCGTTTTCCAACCAGAAACACGGTTTCGAAGCAGATGATCTGCAAAATAAGTTGTGCACTGCAGTAGTTTTGCTTACTTAACCCATGGATCGGGAATAATTTTGAATTGGCCGTAAAAAAAATATGTAAGAACTAACGTAATATTTTCGTTTCGTTTTGTTTCGGACCGCCTGTGTTAAAAAGCTTATGAAAAATTAATCAAACATTTTTCGTAAACTATTTTTCTTGACAAATAATCATAAATTCAGCATTTTTGTCTTTTAAAGTAATAATTATACCTTATAGACCGACGTTTTCGAAAACGATGAAGTTTGATAAGTTTTCGGCCAAAATGTGCCTCTTGATCGGTATCGATCATCAATAATGTGAATTTCACCGGGTGTACTACATAATACTCGAATCCTGTTGTAGAAATTGGAACAATTATAAAAGCGATGTCCACATTGAACATTATTTTGAAAAATTGGGTAAGTATCTTGGATCACTAACACACAAAAGTTGGGGACCGCTGGCGCATACATTTCGTAGGTCTGACGTTCCGCGGTAGACGTATACGAAATAGTAATTACGCGGCTGTTACAAATATAGGTACTACACGTAAACTAATGGCGGACAGGTGACTTGGAAAACGGTATATCTCCTGCGGTTCTGCCTTAAGTTCTCCCATTAATGCACAACGCGGACAGAAGAATTTGAAATTATGTTAGGAACGTCCGCGGTCCCATGCGTGGGAGGATTGCAATATCAACGTATTCAAGCTAATAATTTTATACAAAATGTCTGTAGTATACAGAGTATATTCGATATCTGAAGATTTTATCAGTCCCTATTTTAAACACACGTAATATTGCGTAATAATAATTAAATTTATGCTATACATAAGTCATGAAGTTTTTGCATGCGGCTGTATTAAATATTTTTAGCCAGACGTTGCAGAAAAAAAATAAAATCTACTTTTTTTGAACAGTCGTAAAATTAATTTTATTCAAGATTTTTCTACGACATCAATGTTCTATTAAATATGTAATAATGTTTCATAATTAATATTTTTAATTTGAACATTTTTAACTGTCTAAAGCATTTCTATTGCGATGTTTAAATCATGATTTATTTACTAGGTACTTTACGATTTAAATACAATACACTGCAAAATAATTTAGAAATGAAGAGAACGAATTCTACTGTAAGTACAGTTTAATAAAGTCTTAACTCATAAATTGCAAACACTGCACATAGTTGAGTTTATTTTACCATTAATGTCGTCGAGTTAATGGTCATCATATTCGGAGTTAGTTCGACAACATTGCACCGTATCGAATTTAGTATCGTTGTATCAATTCGAAGGACATTCAGTTTCTAATAATACTTACGAATGAAATGTTAAAAAGTTCGTATTCGGATTACGAAACGTGTACATGAATTAATAAATCGTGGAATAACTTAACTGTAAGAAAGAAAATAATTTCATCCCCTGGGTCCAAACGTTACGAATAACTGTAACTTATAAAACGTCAACCGGAACGTATAAAATCACGTAAAAATCGTGAATCTCTTCATATTTTGAACCGCCATTAAACATGTAGTGCGATAAATAGTATTGGTGAAAAATAACGTGAAAGCCGACGACGAGAGACAAACTATGATAGTAATCATAACCAAGGCTCGTAAGTTCATGTCCTAAAAAATGTCTAAATTAGCATGGATTTATGCACTCAAAATTAGCAAAATTTGCATTTATATCCACTAAATATCTAAAATGACGCACTTATAATATGCTTATTAAAAAAAAATCAGAAAATAATTTTTAAAGTAACATAAATTATCCATTAATTTGTTTATATTTAATTTTTTAGTGTCAATATTTAAAAAGATTTTAAATACTATTCTTGAGAGCGTCATTGAACTGCGTATAATGTACGTCTTTGTCAGTCGTTCATTTTAAATCTGAAACTTAATACTTAATTACATAATTTATATTTACCTCAGAAATTACATTGTACTAGACTAACGACTGAAGTTATCCACTCTTCAAGTTCCAAATAACTATTGTTAAACTGTTTGAGTACGAGTATCGTGAAGTTAAAACAATTTTTATTTTCCACTTGGATTTTTGATAGATTCTAATAGAACGTTTCTAGTAGAATCATTCTATCTAATCGTGACGTGTACTTAAAATACTGATCAACTGAATGAAGTAATAACCACAACAAAGCTGTTTTATTTTAATCATTTTATGTTGTTACAGAATTCACAAACATTTTATGCAATGAAAATGTATAAACCAACGCGTGTTTTTTTCGTCAAATGTTGATTGTTTCGTAGCATTTCCATGAAAAATTCAAGTTGATATAATAATTATACGAGTAGGAATATAGAAAATATGTGTGATATGTCCGATAACATAGAAATATGCATAAATATACAAAAACATGCAAATTAAGACTTCTCATATATTTAACCGCGATGCCTTGAAATGGATTTCTATGTCGTAAGGCGTTAAATACAACTTGACAAGATTGATATGCACACGCATGAACTTACGAGCCCTGATCATAACCATGATAATATACGAGTAATAATAACGTTAGGGCGTTGTTTTTAAGATCAACGTTTCCACATGCGTAATTGCAGTTCTGTATCGAATTCGTACCGGGCCCGTAGAGTTTTCCGACCTACCGGGTCTACAGGACCAGACGCGATTCGGTCTCGTCCCTGCACCGGATCCGCTCCACCGCGAGAGCCGTCCAAAGGGGTTTACACCGAGGGAATTGGTGAGCGCACGAGTGGAACACGAGACGCGGAGGCGGGGGACGACGACAACGCACGACGTACCGACGCGCCACGACCGCAGCCGAGCGGCGCCGACGATGCGACCGTCCACCGCGCCATTGCCCCCCGCCACGCCGTCGCGCTATCTTCACCGGCACCGGGTCGCTCTTACACAACCGCGCGGCACTCCTCCGCCGGATCCATCCCGCCATCGGCGGAACGATCTCCGCGCACCGCCCCTGCGCTACGTGGCAGCGTTCACCCCACCGCCGAGACCGTTCGTTTGAAATATCGTCACACACGCACACACAAACGCGGGCGCGTTCGCCCGCTCACGTACGCTACGTACACGCGAACGTACGCGCACACACACGCGCACCGCGTTATACTGCACACTGTTATTTTTCCCTCTCTCTCGCTCGCTCGCTCACTCTGTCGCTCCCCCTCGCCGATGACCGACCGTACCGTTCCCCCGTAGTCGTCGTCACTCGCCTCAGTACGGTATACGCTTTCGTGACGCGCGTTTGTATCTCGTATACAACGTCCGACGCCGCCGCCGTCGTCGTCGTCGTCGTGTCGTCGTGCGCACGCATAACGAAAATAATAATAGTAGTAATAATAATAATAATAATAATAATATCAACAGCATTAACAATACACGCATCGTTACGCCGTCGACGCGGTTGTATTTTTCTGTTTTTTCCGTTTTTCGCTAACCGCCCCCATCATCGGAAATCGTCGCCGCGAGTTGACCGAAGACGCGCGCCGCGCGTTCTCCTCCGTCCCGTCGACGTTCGGTCTCGCGATGCTTTTCTGACAAGCCGACCGTCCTGAGGGAAACGACACACGCGCCGCCGCAGCCGTCGATAGCGCGCGCGACGCAGCAGCAGCAGCAGCAGCAGCAGCACCACCGCCGCCGCCGTCGCCGCTGCCATCACCTCCATCACCGGCACTGCTGTCACCACCACCATCACCACCGCAGCCGCCACCACCACCAACAGCAGCAGCAGCAGCACATCTCTTTCGGGCGCGCTAGCGACGTCGTCATGTCGGCCGGCCCGTACGGCACCATCATGGACGAGTTGGGCGGCTTCACGGAGGTGCCCATCTCGTACCGACACATCTCGCGGTTCCAGCCGTACCGGGTGCAGCCGTACCAGGCGCACGTACCGCCGCCTGCCGCGCGCAAGGTCAAATCGTCGACGGCCGTGGAACGGCGCGCCATGGCCGGCGGCTGTCAGTACGACGAGAACCGGCCCACGCACGTGCACCGGCTGTACCCGGAGATACTGGCGCTGATCTTCAGCTACCTGGACGTGCCGGACAAGGGCCGCGCGGCCCAGGTGTGCACCGCGTGGCGCGAGGCCGCCTGGTACAAGTCCGTGTGGCGCGGCGTCGAGGCCAAGATCGACATGTGCCGTTCGTCGCACCCCATGTACGAGAGCCTCAAGCAGCGCGGCATCAAGCGCATCCAGGTGCTGTCCGTATCCCGGTACAAGTGCCTGCGCGAGATCGTGCAGAACGTACCGAACCTGGTGTCGCTCAACATGAGCGGCTGTTACCACATCAAGGACGAAGACCTGCACCAGATGTTCCTCGAGCACCATCCCAACATCACCGAGCTCAACCTGTCGCTGTGCAAACAGCTCACCGACGGCGGCCTCATCCGCATCGCCGACACGCTGCGCGGGCTCACCCGGCTCGAGATCCAGGGCTGCTCGTGCATCACCAACAAGGGGTTCTCGCACATCGCGCGCAAGCTCAAGAACCTCAAGTACCTAAACCTGCGCTCGTGCTGGCACCTGTCCGACGTCGGGCTGTCGCACATCAGCGGCGCCAGCAAGGACTCGACGGACGGCAATGCGCAACTCGAGTTCCTGGGACTACAAGACTGCCAGCACATCACCGACGAAGGCCTCAAGTACGTGTCCGAGGGCCTGCGCTCGTTGCGCAGCCTCAACCTGAGCTTCTGCGTCAACATCACCGACACCGGTCTCAACTACGTGTCGCGCATGAACACCCTGGACGAGCTGAACCTGAGCGCGTGTGACAACATCTCCGACATCGGCATTGGCTACCTGTCCGAGGGCTGCACCAAGCTGGGCAGCCTCAACGTGTCGTTCTGCGACAAGATCGGCGACCAGGCCTTGCTGCACGTGTCCCACGGCCTGTACGGTTTGCACACTCTGTCGCTAGGATCATGCCAGATATCCGATGACGGCATGCTGTACATATCGAAATCGCTTAGGAACCTCGAGGTGCTCAATATTGGACAGTGCAACTCCGTTACCGGCAAGGGTCTGGAACATCTGTCTGACTCGTGCAAGCTATTGCGCTCCATCGACCTGTACGGGTGCACCAAGATCACCAAAGAAGCCAAAGAGAAGATATTGAAAATGCCCAACATCAGGAGGGACACGGTCAACGAAGACCTATGGCAGCTTAGGTGACCGAAGGGATATTTTGTTTATTATTAACATTTCGATATGTGATATATATTTATAATTTAGGTAAGTTAGTAACATATTATGTTTGTTGAGAATATCCGGGTTCTGCCATCATTTCTAATTGATAACATCTAATTCATTATTATTATTACTATGATAATTATTATTATTAATAAACGTACCTATTTAATTATGTAATTTGTCGCTCTTTCCCTTCTGTTTTTCGTTGTCCAATGATGTCAATTTTATTTTATACTTCCCATTGCAAATTAATTGTTTACACATTACTTTGACTATATTTCACAAATCTTGGGCTTGTTCAACAAAAATTGAATTACTATCACTTGATTTTGGCAAAATTCTTAACACATTTTTGATTTGCTGTTAGTATAATTCTCATCGGTCGAGTTCCTTTTCTGCTATTTATCTCACATACACCTAGTTAATTCTGTATAACATATGAAATATTTTGCTTTTTTCTTTTTGTTCTTTTCATAGGTTTTTTTCTTAATCTCGACCTTCAATATCACTCTCAGCAGATGACAAATTTTGCAATTCAATCACTTCAATCCTTGTTGGCTTAACTATACCTATTATTATTTTTATTATTATTATTATTATTAGGTACAGGTACCATCTCTTTTTTTGTTTTACGTTTTGACCTTACTCAACTTGTTTTGTTTATACTAATCAAAAATCTGAAATCATTCCCGTTCCCTTTGATTACTAAAATTTTTTATATGAATGTGATACTTTATTTTAATGCTCATATCTAGTAAAAAAAATTATTATTAAAAATACTATTTTTATTATTATAATTTTTTATTTTTATTATTATTATACCTATTTATTATGATTTTTCTTTGTAACTGAAATTATAATCAATATTTATGTTTCATTTACATCATCATTATTATTATTATTATTTTTTTTTTTTTTTTACATTTATAAGCTCAACAGAGATCAGACAATCTATAATTATATTACCTTTGAATGTACTTATAAAGAAAAAAATTACCAATAAAATTGTTTAGGTCTCTTCTTTTTATATTTATAAACGTTATTTTGTTTAACCGCACGATGTCCTCACTATTTGTTGAATAAAAAGGCTTTTAATTGTTTGTATTAATATAATGTTAAATTTATAAAATGATAAAAACACAAAAACATTAACATTAAGACTTATGTTTTTTTTTTTTTTTTTTTGTTGCGTATGAAAATTAGTTAAACGTTTTTTTGCTCAATATGTGAAGCCAAACGGATTGGTTTTTATTATTATTATTATTATTATTATTATTATTATTATTATTATTATTATTTTTATTATTATTATTATTATTATTATTATTATCATTCTAATTATTACTTTATAATTGTGACTCGTGTTCGCATAAACTATATAAATACAAATAGGTAGGAAAGAAAAAAAACAGCGTAACTTTACAAGCCTTGACATTATTCCTAGTTACCACTCACTAGGTGACCTAGATGGAATTCAGATGATTAAAACACTGTAGGCTATTGTCATTATGAAAAAAAAATTGTATATAAAAATATTTTTGTTAAAAAATTTATATATATTTAAGAACAAAAATTATACCTATTAACCATGGTTTTTATTTATTTGTCTGTGTTTTTTTATTTATTATTATTATTATTAATATTAATATCATTATTTTATATCTGAATACTACCAATAAAATATTAATGAAAATTTAATAACTGACTGCAACAACAATTACAAGGGTTAACATGTTGCTACTCTATAATTTCTACTCCAGAGTCATATTTTTTGCCCTGTGTTTACAGTACAGATTGAACTTACATATATGTATACCTTTAAACGTAGCAAAAAGTGATTGAACTGAATGTTTGTAATACATGTCTTGAATACAAAATCAACTATGAAAAACTATAAAAAAAAATATTCTAATGCAAGATATTGCTATTTATGTTATTCTTGGATGTAAGTTATGTTAGTTACTACAAAAAAAAAAAAAAAAAACAGAAACCTTTAGTACCAATGGATGGTATTTATATTTGATTAAACAAGTGCTATTTGTTTTGTATTTATTTTTGTTTTTGTCAAAATCAGAGTTTTTTACATGTGCTAGTAGACTGTAACCAGATACTCTTGCTGTTATGCTGTTTTTTTCTTTTTTATATCTTATAACTATGAAAACTTGCTGATATGAACAAATGATTTGGATTGATGTGCGAATGGGTATCTTATTATGATTAATAAAACTATCGATAGATGAATAGAGTCTGCAGCTACTACGCTTTTCGAAATGATCTAATAACTTAACCTAGATACTGTTCAAGTGAATTTATTGTTTTTTTTTTTTTTTTTTTAAATAGTTATAATATTGATTGCCTATTGTTAAGTGTAGAGTATTCTTTCTAGCTGTAGTGCATTAGAAGGAACAGACGAGTTCTGCAAGTAACAAAGCATCTGTCGAATACACACAGTATGTAAAATGTAAGACAAATTATTATCATCATAATTTATGCATATTAACGCATGTTTACAAACCCTATACTGGTGGTGCACATTGAAATTTGAACTGGAGTAGCAACTAACAATCTCTAACTGATACTCCTACGAAATAGATACATTACACGTATACGTAAATGACATTGCAAAGCCCACACACATCTTCAGGGTGCAGTCACGTCATGGGGGGAAGGTCAACTCGTGCATTTGTCACAGTTTAAAGTTTATCTATTCCAAAGTCGGCATATC